>CM046336.1:17954770-18233423 GCA_025403435.1 Artocarpus heterophyllus
TGTCTATTTTTCAGTTGAATTAAATTTGTGAAAATTAATTCAAGATAAACTTGTTGAATTATCTGGATCAGATAATCAATGCATGTTTATCGGTTGGATTAATTTTGAATTGATTCAAGATAAACTTGTTAAATTATCAGGAATATTTATTTTCCTAGAGATTATCTAGATATGAGTGTTTTAATCAGATAACTTCTCTATTGGGTTATTTGAATTAAAACTGATGCTCTATCCCAAGAATCTCGGGTGAGAAATAAAAGATTCACAGGGATCCTTTATCGTAAGTTCGACAAGCTAATCTTCTAGTTTGGTCTGCCAATGGGTAAGTTTGGTAGGTCGATCTGTTAGTTCGGCCTGCCGATCGAGAGATAAATGGATCACACATTTTTAGATATTGATCATGATTTGATTCTGATTCGAATTTCAAGGCCTTATGTAATAAGGAATGACTCCTGGACCCAACCTCTATAAAAGGGGAGTGAGTCTCATAATTAAGTAGATCAGTTAAGAAATCTAGAGTGAGACTCTGCTGGTAAGACTCTAAAACTCCCTAGAAAGCTGTTGTTCACAAATCATGAACTATAGCTTTAGGTTTTTCTCAATTGGTTGGAAGGAGAGTCACTGGGAAAAGGCTGAACGACGTGCGCCCACACGCACTCCGATCATGGATAGAGAATAGCAAAGAAGATCAGTTGGTTGAGGCTCTTCCAGAACGTTATACTTTTCACGGATTGCAGGAGCTTTTCTGCATTTACGAGGTTAGTAAGATCTAATTAATTTATGCATATAGTGTGTCAAACTTATGTTTTAGAAAATACTTTAGTATAAAAGTTTTTAAAATTCTGTTGTGTACTATTTTTCTAACATCTTGAAGATCCTTTGTATATCCTAGAGCAATGAGTTTTTGGAGTACATTTATATTTTGGCATATGATTAGAGACAAGTTCATATACAGGATATACGAGACAAAAAGACAATTAGGAAAATTGAGTTTAAACTTGGATGTATAATTTTAGAAGAGATAATGAACAAAGAAGAGGACAAAGAGAATTTAAACGTTAAATATGATATTATTAGTTGGATGTTTGCAGACTCTAGTTAGGCATAGAGTGTGAATTGTAAGAAAGAGGACTAGATATTTCTCTACATATTTATCGCTATACACGACGAAACCCTTTTAAAAAGGGGAGCATGTAATACCCTATAATTTTTTACACAACATTTTTCATGTTATTATGCTAAAGAAGTATATATTGGATCCTTGTTCTTAAGTCCTTCAAATCAAGTTTAAGAGAATATAAACTTTAAGAATATGTCGTTATAGGTTTTTCTTTGAAAGGAGAAGACATTAGGGAATAAAGATATTTCTCTAGAAAAAGTATTATTGAGAAATCAAAAGATTGAGAAAGTAGCATGGGAAAGAGAATATAAGTTGCAAATTAAGTACCTAGAGCAATTTTAAGTTTTGAGGACGAAACTTTTATAAGATAGGAGGAATTTATAACACCTCTTTAAGCTGACAAGTGTAAATAGGAAAACAATTACAAGAATGGACTATCTTGAATAAAATTATTAGCTTTTAATATTAAGATCACTAATCTATAATAATATATAATGTTACGTTTCTTCCTACAGGTGATTGCGACGAGACTTGATGTATTAAGGTAAAATTGAAATAAAATAAATTAAACGTTTTGAGCATTTGAGAAATTAAGAATTTGTTATAGAATTTTAATGTCAGGGTCAATTATTTTAAGTGTTTGTTTAACATTTCATACCCTGTTTATAACTTAATGCTTCAGTTTCCTTATCTAAAATAAAAGTATAGGCGATAATATGTATTATGGTTTAATGACTTTCAATTATGAACATAGCTGAGTTTTAGTTAAAATAGATTTTTCTATATCCGATTTTTATATCTAATATAATATATTTTCAAATCTAATGTTATCATACATGTGTATATAAATATTATATGTTATATTGTGTTATGTCATGTAATATGTAAATATATACGTGTATGTTAATTTATAATTCATATAACATGATTAATATATATATATATATATATATAAATATATAATAGACTATTTATATACCTACTATAATTATTAATGTGTATATATTTTTACAGTTATATGTATGTTAATTGGTTACATATATATGTATGTATTTATTTAAATTTCATTTAAATTGAACAACTATTAGGTTTATATTATATATATATATGTACAATTATATATATTTGTGTATATATACTGGATCAACAGGTTAGCACGTAAAATTTTCAATATATACACTACTATATTATATGATAAAATATTAGATACAGGATTAGAGAAGAAAAGGGGACTTGCGTTTTTATAAGGGCTAACTTACATATTACAGGATTAGAGAAGAAAAGGGAAAAAAAACATACATTTGAAAATAACAAAAGGAAAATTCTTACTCACATTCAAGTTAGGAGTAATCTATAAATACCCCTTGTATAGCAACCTTAACTCATATAGCCACCCTAAGAATATTTTCCTTAGTATCTCCTTCTAGTAAAAAATTCTCTAAATTTTTCTATTATTCCTTCTCCCTAATTCTCTTAAGCTCAAGAATAATTCTGAAGGTATGATTTTTATTCTCTTCTATTATGATTTTTTAATTGATAGTATATGAGTTGTTAAAGTTTTTCCATGGTGATAACTTTATGATTTTAGCGTTTGTTTCTCATAATTGAAAAATTAGGGTTTTTGTAGGAGTAATCTATCTTCCTGATAATTCTTTTGCAAGTGTTTTGGACTACATGTTTCCTTTATGTCTCCTAATAGTATGAGATTGAAAATAACAAAATTTTAGAAAAGATTACACGTAAATTTTTGTTCTAATAATTTTCATGTTACATTCATGGTTTAGGGTATCTTAATGGAAAAGGTCTGTTCTAGTTCTATGAGTAAAATTATCAAACCCATTATGATTTAACATAGTCTAATTATGGTTTAAAGTGGGAATATATTATAAGTTATGATTATTTGATAAGGTAAAATGGTTTGATTTTTATATTTGCAAGAAAAGTAAATTTTAGGGATTACCTTGCTTAAACAAGTAAACAGTATTTATTTTTTATTATTTTCATTCAAAAAGTTTACATAAGTAGTCTAGAGTTCTAAGCTTCATTTTAATACATGGATCACTTAAAACGGAAATCTGTAGCTTAAGTTATGAATTTTTAAAGATTATGTACTGTTGCTGTAATTTCTACAAAAACAGGATTTTTAATAGCATATTGTAATCCAATTTAAATGTCCTTCATGAACTTGAAACACAACGGGTATTAGTTTAAATGAAAACTATTGATGTGTACTCTAATATGGAACTGAAATCGTGATTTTTAGATTTTCCTAAAATTAATTATCAATTTTCTCATATGGGTCGACGATTTTGTTTTTGTGCTTGAGTATTAGTTTTGTTTGTTACGTTATATATATAAGCCTAAGTCAAATTTTAATGTTGCTTTGATTTGATGTGGTTTATACCATGAGATATTTTATGGAATTAAATTAATAATACTTTAATTATATAAAATAATAGAAAAAGTTAAGCACAGTGAGGAATCTCAAAGTTGCACCACCTGAGGAAAAAAAACTAGTAAAGTAAAAGTGGCATTACTAGGTATGTACATTCTCACTTGCAACATCATAAAATTTTATGAAAAAGTGTTTTGCACATGTTTTATAATGATTTTAAGCTTGTTTTTTAAATATTCTCTTTTTATGTAACTCTTGTTGCAACAAGAATGTTTAATAATTTTTTTGACACGATTTATAAAAGTATATCTATATATACATGTATATAGGTATCACAAAATTAAAGTGTTATACATCCCATGTTTATGTGTATCTCGCTAGGTGGAATGTCCTGCAAGGTGGACTTATTACGTTTGGTTTAAGATTAGCTACCTCACTCCTCTCATAAAACTAGGTTTATGTTTATGGTGCAACACTAGGGCCCTCAAAGATAAAATTAACAATATTTTAATGTGGAAGTTTAAAGAAAAGATATGATATATATATAAAAAATGCTAATGCATTATTATATCATGATTATGTTTTTACCTAAAGCTTTATGAAATACTTAGTTTTATATCATGTTACAGATGCGGGTAATAGGCAGATTGTCTAGGATGGAGGGGGCTTAACAGGGATGTGCGTGTGGTGATGGAGTAGGTTATTGGATAACGGTTCTAGGGTTTTATTGGAACTTGTATATTAAATTATGATTTAAGAATTTTTAAGTTTTAATTAAAATTTCCAAAGTTTATGTTAAAACAAGAGATTGATTATTTGCTTTATACAAGATTTATTTAATGCAATTTCTTAAGTTTTATATTTCTATAAGTGTCTTTAAAATATGTTATTATTAATCTTTTAAAAAATTAAAAATTGTTTTGAGTTTTAATCGCGTTAGTTTTGCTTAATTAAATTTTTACATATTTTTCATTGTAATACTTTAAAGTGTTTTTTCTTAAATGGCATTAAGTAATGTCTTGTAGCATCCCGCTAGAGGGGGTGCTACATATATAAGGAGAGAGCAAGGAACATCAAGAATGTTATGTAACACATGTTATTTTTAAACGGGTATGATTGTGTATAATTTAAGTTTTGTAAAATGTTGTTGCATCTAAAAATTTCCAAAAATGCCTTTGTTATTCTATTTATTTACAAAAATGCGATTTAGCATTATTTGGCACAAAAGTCTCTTATAAAGACTATGAGTTTACTTGCTCCCAACCCCTCTTTTGTCTCCTTCTTCATTTTCTTCTTCTTCTTATTCGCTTCTCCCTTTCATTTCACTTACTCTCACACGTCTCTCTCTCTCGTTGTCCTTGCTATTTACCTTCTTTATCTTCTTCTTCTTCATCTTCAACGACATGCAAAAACAGTGAGAATCTAAGGAACCCAAACAATATTTTCAAGCCATTTTCTCACAAAAATTTGCAAAATAGCTTCCCACAAAGCCATAGAACAAGGAAGCTTAGATGTTTTCAAGAGCACACCACATTTTTGAACTAAGTTTGAGGTTAGATTTCCAAAACTTGAACTTTGATTTAAAGTTGCGTTTTACTATAAAATTTGTGAGAAATGTGTTCTTGATGTTTGTGGGTGATTATAAAACATTTTTGAGCTTTAGGCACCTACAAATAGGATTGTGTTGTTTTGGGTTTAAACAATTTTAGATTTGGATCATGTTCTTACAAAGTTTTGTAAAAACCAGTATTTGATAATTTTAGAGGTGTTTTATGCATGTAAAGTTAAGAAAAGGGGTTTACATGTGTTTAAATGTGAGATTCTAAAGCTTTTGTACATCTTTCATGTTCTGAGATTTGATAAAATAGGCTGGATTGAGCTTTGGAAGCTTAAAATCTTTAATGTCAAAGACCCATGGGCAATGTTAATATTTTGAAATAATAATGTATTATTTATTTATATTTACTAAATACTACTAACTCCTACATAGGGGTGTTACATGTTAATATTTGATGACGATAATGTTTGCATGAGTTTACAATTAGTGAATTAGAGATCGAATTATAGCAGCTTCTCTAATAAGGCTGCTCATACTTATTATCTATACAATCAGAACTTTAGAAATTAAGATGGTTATGAAATTTTCAATTATTCCCAATCCAAGCAATTTCTACTACTTTCAGGCAAACAGTTAGGAGAATTTACAGTTTTCTATTCGTAGAAATAGAATAAGAAGAGGTCAACAATCCTATATGTAACATATTCATAACTGTATGTAGCACTAAATAACTCGTCATGACAAATTTTTTGTATGAATCAAGATGGAATCTCAACCATGTTTATGTCTCATAAAGTTTCCTTTTGGTATTGACAAATTTAATATGTATAGAGGGATCATTTACCTAATTTATAAAAAGTATAGTCATTTATTTTAAAGAGGCTATTAATAAGTCCACCCAACTCAATTTTTCACAAAAAAATTTATATCTATGGACAAAAATACTCTGCTATTCTTGTAAGGGCAATGATTTCTCTCTCTTGAAAGTGGAACTCTTTTCTTTTTTCTTTTTCCAAATGATGGAATGAGAACTGTCAAAACATTAAAACAGCCATGTCGAGGGGCAAAAGAAGGCCTTTTGAGGGGGGAAAATCCTAGCGTGCAAGCTTTGTGAACTTTTGACTTTTTTATTCCATCAATAATTTGTTCTAATTATTTAAAATTATGTCCCTTTTTTTAGAGATGTTCTTAAAATCTGTGAATTTTTTCAATCTACCTAATTCAAATAAAACCATAGGATTTAATTTGGTCACATGGTGTTTCAAATTTGTAACAGGATTGAAAAAAAATTCAATTCTTAGTAAGTTTTGAATTTGTTTATAGATTGAGGATTTTTCAATTCATAAAATTCGTGGATCCCAAATATATATAAACAAAAAAGCATGAATGCATGCACTAATATATACACCCATGTATATGCATATTAAGACTCCATTTTTTGGATTTATTGAATCTAGTTGATTAGGTCATAAACAATTTTCTTTAAAACAAAGTTATTCAAAGCTTTATAACATTGATAGACTTAATTAAAGGCAACAAATTTGGATTAAAATGCACAAAAATGACCATTTGTGTCTTTAAGTATGTGCAAGATACATACCAATCCCTCTCTCCCCACACCACCACCCCCCACCCCCCCCCCCCCCCCCCCCCCCCCCCCCCCCCCCCAAAAAAAAAAAAAAAAAGAAGAAAAGTTATCAATATAGGGTGATTTGTTATATATTTACAAGTTTAAGATGTAAATTGTCAACGTTAAAAATTCAAAGGTAAGTTGCAATGCATTAGTTTAGGAGGCAACGATGTAGAAAAGTTGAAGAAAGTTTTTTTTTTTTTGTCACTTTCTTTGGTGTATTTACATATACATTTACATTGTCATTATTTTTTTTTTTCTATTTATGGAGCAAGATGTCAATCTTGTTTACACTAACAGCTATAGACAAGTACATCCAAACACATAACACCATGAGATTACAAACATGACTTTTGAAGCCTTGAAGGTCATCATAATTAAAAAACATATTATTGACTTTTTTGAGTTTTTTAAGTGAACTTCATTCCACAAGGACCACAACAATTGAAGCGCACAAGTTTTACAAAAGAGAGCTAAAATGGTCACAATATAAAATAACCACAAGCTAATAAACTAAGGGCACATTTGGCACACTGTCTTAGCGCTTTATATTGTATTATTTAAAAATAATACAATGTTTGGTGACATTCATGTATTGTACTATTTAATACGAAATCAATAATTAATATAATATAAGTCGTGATATCAAATACAATAAAAAACCTCTGTATTAGACTGTCTTTGTATAATTTAAATCAAAACTAAACATTAATAAACCAATCAAACATTAAAAATATATTAAAAATTGACATAGAAGTTGAAGTTTTAGAATGAGATTCAAGACCAAGGTCTGGGGTCGGGATTCAAGACTAAAGTTAGGATCGGGGTTGAGATTCAAGGATGGGATTTGGGACCAAGGACAAGGTCGGAATTCAGGACTAAAGTCTAGGGTCGGGTCAAAGTCGAGATTCGAGACCGGAGTCACGATCGGGATTCGAGGTCGGTGTTGGGATTTAGGTTTGGGATTACGGGTCAGGTAGGGCATCAAAATTCGAGATAGAGGTTGGGATTAAGATTTAAGACCGGTGTCAGGGTCGAGGATTGGATTTAGGGCCAGGGTCAGGGCTGGGGTCGGGATTCTGGGTTAGGATTCAGGACCAGGGTTAAGGTCAAGATTGGGGATCACGGGTCGAGATTCAATAACAGTGTCAGGGTCAAGGTCTAGATTCGGGGCAAGAATTTTAGGACCAGGCTCAGGATTAAGGACTAGGGTTAGGGTCATGGTCGAGGTTAGGATTCGAGATCAGGATCGAGGCTGGGACGAAATCAAGATTTGAGGCCGGGATTTAGGACCAAGGTTGAGGTCAAGGTCGAAGTCGAAATTCAAGATCAAGATTTGGAGTTGTAGTCGGGATTTTGAGTTAGGATTTGAGACTAGGATCGGGATTTGGAATTAGGGTTGGGGTTAGGATTCAGGACCAATGTTGAGATTTGGGCCTGAGGTAAAGGTTAGGATTCTGGATCTAGGTTGAGGTCGGGGTAAGGATTTGGGGTCGAGTTCCCCAAATCCCAACCTCGACCCATACCCAGTCCTGATCCTAACCTCGACTTTGTCCTTGATCTCAGTCCTAAATTATCAACTTGAATCCCAATCCTGACCTCGGTCCTAATCTCGATTCAAACCTTGACCCTAAATCCTAACTCCAACATTGGTCCCGAATCCCGAGCCCAAGTCCATTCCCAAATCCTGGCCTCGACCCCGACACTGGTCTTGAATCTCGACCTCGATCTCAAACCCAATCTCAAATCTCGACCCTGACCTTAGTCCAAAATCTCAACCCTGACACCAGTCCTGACTCGACACTGGTCTCGAATCCCAACCCCTATTCCAGTCCAAAATCCCAACCTCGACCCTAGTCCTAAATTTTGAATCCCAACCTCGATCCTAATCCCGAATCATGAATTTTGACCACAACACTTGTCTTAGATTCTAACCCCGACCTTGAATCCTAACCTCGATCCCAAATCTTATTCCCCGACCCCAGCTTCGAATCTTGACCTTAAACCTAGCCCCAAATCCTGACCTCGATCCTAGTCTAGAATCCCATCCCCGTCCTTGACTCCGGTCTTGAATCTTGATCCTGACCATGGTCCTGAATCCCATCCCCAACCTCGACCTCAAATCTTGACCATGACTTCGGTCTTGAATCTTGACCCTGATCATGAACCTAAATTTTGACCCCAAAACTATGATCCAAATTTACTATATTTAAAGTTTAAATACTAATACAATACATTACAATGGTAAACAAATATTGTATAGTGTAATACAACATGTTAAAACGAAGTAAAACGAAACAATGTATTGTATAATACTAATACTAATACAATATAATACGATATAATACAGTGTACCAAACAACCTTAACTCGCTTCTTTTCTGTGGTAAGTTTAACTAATATCTTATAAGTAATAAAAATATCTTATAGGCTTATATTAATCAATATAAACTACAACATTATACTATTAATGATCAAATAAAAAAAAGTAAATATGTACCAAACGAAACAGTAAGCGAAAAAAATACCAATAGGCTCTTAATACAAACAAAGTAAAGCATGTTAGTATACTTACAATTATTTTTTTGAAAAAAAAAAAAATTGCTAGGAGACAAGTATCAGGGGGTGCACCAAGGCATCCCAACTAGGTTGGCACACCCGTAGCACCCTCATCATTTATCCCGCCCCAGCATATTATTAATAAAAATTAATGAAAGTCAATCCTAAATATTTACAATAGATCTGTTTAGTCTCGTGATCTATACATAACAATCGTAAAAGCAAAAACAACTAAAAATATCCTATCTAACCCTATAACGAGTAAGGCCAGACGCGTCCAACTTGGCCTCATCAAGAACGAAATCTGGAGGATCATCTTGATACCAAATGCGGAATGGACATCTAGACTCGAGTGCATAATTTGCAAGTTTGTCCGCCACTGAGTTTCCCTCCCTATATATGTGAGAGACTCTGCAGTACTCCATGCATTGCATCATCTCCAATGTCATGATCCATCTTTGTCTAACTGAAGGTGGCACGTGATCCAATGAAAGAGTGTTTGCCATATTAACCACCTGCAATGAGTCACACTCTAGCCAAATACGTCGAACACCTTGACTCCATGCGATGTCTATTGCTCGAATGACTCCACGTATCTCTGCTTCAATCGCTGTTCCGTGGCCACATAATTCGCTGAATGCTCCGAGGATGGAACCGGTGCAATCGCGAAAAACCCCGCTGCAACTCGCTTCGCCAGTCCTACCACGAGCGGCCCCGTCAGTGTTAATCTTTACGCACCCGGGCTGTGGAGGATGCCAAGTTACAGGTGTAGCATGTATGATTTGTGCTCTTCTAGGTCCCACCTGAAGAAAAGGCAATCTTGAGAATTAGTTTAAAAAACAAAAAAAAAAACTTAATAATTATAGTTCCAGACATTTTTTTTAATTTGTTTAGATGTAAAAATTGTAATGAATAATGTGATGAAATTAAAAATAAAAATTGAAATCTCAACGTGTACATTGTTAGTGTATTAGTCGACAACAAAACAGCTTAGAACATCTCTTCAAAGAAGAAGAACTTAAAAAACTGATTTTCCCTTTAATATTATAATTCTACTTAGAATAATATTATTTTAGCATTAATATTTGATTAGCAATATTTGATTCATAAATGCTATTAAAAACATAAGCCAAAGACATAACTAATAAAAATATATATATATATTCTCAGAAGGATGTGATATTAAAGATATACTAAATATCATGTATCAAATGAAAAAAAAAAAAAAAAAAAAAAAAAAAAGAAGAAGAAGAAGACATGAGTACACGTACTTACAAGGGAAAAACATAAAAGAATATATATTTCAAAGTATAATGTAGTTCAAACTTTTTAGGGTATAATGTGGTTCAATTTATTGTTTACTATTGAGCAAATAAACAATCGAAAATATCTTTTAAAAATAGGTGAAAGAATATTTAAAACAAGACCATATTAACATGCTCAAGAATTAATAAAGAAGTCCTTTAAAAAAATAACCAATAAAGAATTAAAAAATAAAAAAGAGAGAGAGGATCTTAAAAAAATGCTGCAAGAGCAATTAAAATTGAACAAAGAATATATCACTAATTAAAGAGATACGGGACACACATCTGACCAAAGCAATTAAATTCCAACCTTAAAAAAGAAAGCAAAGTCAAAAAGTAAATGAAAAGAAAAGAAAAGAAAAATTAAAACGATCATTACTCAGCTCTCATACCTTGATGTGTGCGTCGAGAGGGACGTCGATCTCCATTTGACTTTGCTTGGAGGAGGAGGAGTTTACGTAGAGACGTTATCCTAAATTCGTTAGAACGTGAGTTAGATATTTTAGGTTGATCTTTCTTAGGATTATTTAAAAAAAAATTAGGGTTAAAAAATCTTAAATTGTGCTCGAACTGTAGGACAAATAAATGGCTTCAAAAGAAAATAAAAAAGAACATTCTAGTATGATTTCATGCTTCTTGCACCGTATATCGAGAGAAAACATTAGAATTTAGAAGAAACTATTTAAATGAGCAGTTATTAAATGTCAAAATAGTTTTAAAAATCATAATCAAATACAGCCAATAATTTAGATAACCCCCTTAAAACAAAACAGAAACCACCACTCAAAAAAAAAAAAAAACAGAAAACAAGAATAAAATTGTATAATACGTATAAAAACGCTTAAAAATAAACAAGAATATGCATATGGTATAAAATTGTATAAAAACAGAAACCCCCTTGAAATATTTAAGATGTACATGGTATGAAGATCATGCTCAGAATTAGAAGAAACTATTTAGAGTCTATGAGCAGTTTTTCAAAATTACGCTTGATTGTTAATAATGTACAAAAAGAAAACAAAAAATAATCATGCTAATCATTGATAACAAACTTTTTTTTCTCTCTTTATAGATATTAAAAAAAAAAAGTTAAAAGAGGAATACCTGCACTTGGAAGCTCGTCCTCTAAGTTGAAAAGACTTGGATCACAGAGAACTTACTAATGACTTTTTTGGTAGGCTAGTAGAGAAGAAACTAGAGAAGATTGTGTGAAGGTTAGTGTATGCATGTCCTATTTGTAGGTTTTTAATTTGGACGTACAAGTTAAGCAAGGAAAAGGCTGAGCGAGATATTCAAAGATATCACTCTAATTCTGATTACTTTAGGATTTGGATTAGGGAAATTACGAACAAAAAAAAAAAGAGCACCCATCTTTTTTGCATGCACCGAACAAACACGACCTAAATTTTGTCAAAATTAAAGCAAAATAACGAGATCCCATCGGTTAAATGTTAAAATCCTTTCAAAAAATCAAATTCAAATTCAAACAATATAATTGACGTAATCACTAAAAAACCAGAAAAATAAATGATTGGGAAACAAATCGATTGTAACAGTAGTTATCCTAATTTTTTAAATGGATTTTCATAAAATAATTTGGCACCCTTTTTTATTATTATTATCATCATTATTTGGGGCTAGGGCGCATTGTCGTAATTTCCACGTATAAAAACATTAGTACTCACATTAAAATTTTTTTCTTGGTTAAAAAAAAAAAAAACATACGCAATGTCACACTCTTTGCTTTCTTTCATCTTCACGCCCACAATCGTCAACTTCTTTCCTCTTTGCTTCATGTACATAGACAAGTCTGAGGCTTGGGATTAAAAAGTCCTTTACATATAACTATATAACTAGTTGAGTTACGTAATTGAGTGGTAATGAAATTTTTATAATTTAGAATATGAATAATAATATTTAGAAAGAGAAACTCAAGAACAATTTTGCTAATTAGAGATTCAAAAAAAAAAAAGAAAAGAAAAGTATACGTTGATGGTAGTTTGAATCAAAAGATTGAGATTGAAGTGGCTATATATATATATATATGTATGTATTTATTTACTATAAAAGTTATATTTTGCATAACAGAGCTTCAAATCTCAAGTCAATTGAACCTCAAAACAAGGCTCTAAAAGTTAATTTTTTTAAAGAGTTTTGAAAGTCTAAGAACTCATCAATTCTCCAATTTACTCTTCACCACAGAAAGATTGCCCTTCTCTATCTTCGGTTTTGAAAACACGCTTGACTCTGAGACGATAAGGAATTCAACTTCAACGATTAGAGTATCGTTCACAATAAACCCATTTGAGGCTTTATGAAGATTTTCCAGCCACATAAACTTTGGAAAGGACACAGAAGTTCCTTCTACTCATGGAAAGAACCAATTCCCACCTATCAAAACAATGAATAGCGAGCAATTGTTGAAACCATTGGTTAGAACTGTAAACACTGTAGCATATAAGAATTTTACACTATAGCAATTTTTTTTACTTTTACTGTAACATGCGAGAGTTTTACACTGTTCTTAACTGAAAGGGTAGTTAGTACCAACTAATGCCAAATAGACTATTACTCTTCAGGTTATTGTAAAACATACCCAAGACGCCCTTTCTTTGTCCTTAAGTTTCTTGCAAACAAATAGTTCGATGTGACCAATTTTCTAGCCAAGCAATATAAGCACCCAACCAGTTGCGAAATCTCAAATTTGAGAAACATGTTATTAGAAAGATGCAAGTCTACACTAAAGTTGGGACGCAAAAGAGAAAAAAGAATTGGTCTTCGAAGTTTCGAGGGAAAGCAATTTTGTGAATCCCCATTTAGCCTTCAAAGGATGAAAACGCTCCACAGCTCCGTCAGAATTATCTGCCAAAGTCAAAATTTGTGTATACTTAAATTTTGTATATGTTTATAGATTAAAAGCATAAAGAGATGAGAGAAATTAGACTTTATATTACCTTGAATGGTGAAGAATTTATCCTATATTTGGTTATGAACAAACAATTTGAAGTTGACATTTACGTCCTATTCACCAGGTGACTTTAAAACCGCTGACTCATCTATTTTCAAGTAGAGGGAGGTGTAATTCTTCCTTCCCATTGATGCTATCTGTCTCCATCTGGGTAAAACGACAATTTCCCAGAGAGAAAAAAACAAAAAACGATAACAAAATTAACATTTTTTTTCTCTTTTGAATAATTTTTTTTTTTTTCCCTCTATGATGAGCTCGGTCTTCTTTTTCTCTAATGTTTTCCGAATAATGTTGAACGTAATTTGTTCCCGTTATGCTTGAAAGCACACGACGTATGAAAAAGACACATGAGAACGTCCATATGTGCGAATAAATAATAGGACAATCATGAATTTGTTACCCTTATATTTTAATTAATTTTATGCGTTTCAAAAAACTAAAATATAAATCCAACATAAAACTAAAGTAAAAGGAAAGGACATAGAAAAGAAGAAGAAGATAAATTTTAGTCCCTAGAAAATGCACCATTTGTAGCCTCCAACTTCGAAGATACCTTTCATATTTAAATGTATTTAATAATAAAGAGTATGACTTAATTTTCCACGAGTAGTGAGCTGGCTGAAGATGTCTTTTGGTCCTTGAAACTCCTGCAATTGCATTGCGTAAACATTAAACCAATTGCATTACGTAAAGATTAAACCAATATTTAAATCATAACTCTTTCCTGCATAAGTCAAAACAGAACAAAAACCAAGAATAAAAAATGCATTATACGTACAAAGAGAAACCTAGTGAGAGAGAAAAGGAGTCCTGTATGTGTGTGTGTGTGTGTATATATATATATATATATATTTAGTGTTGGAACTTCAGAGATGAAAGCAAAATAAACGAAGATCAACAACACAAGAATTTATCGAGGTTCGGCCAATTTGTGCCTACGTCCTCGCTCCCCTGGGAATTCGATCTGCTTATTTTATTCAGTCCAAGACCATATGATTACAAGCTTAAATTCACTAAACTTTTCCCTCACCTTCCTATCTAGAATTTCCCTAGAAATTGCAACAAGAAATACCTAGAAAGAAATTTCCTCTCTCTCTATCACCCTGCACTCTTGCTCTTCAGGACTTTCTCACTCTAGACCTCTCTCAAATGAGTTCTTCTCACTCTCTTATTTCGTTTTTGCTATATAATATGATATTTATATGATATTACAACAACTTCCCATATACACGTCAACACTTGAAACAACAGAACATAAAGGAAAAACAAAACGACACCTAGTACTACCAAAAATGACAAGCTGCAGTCATCAACCTTGGAAACTGATTCTGTTAAACAAATTAATCATATTAGAACTTATTTTCAACAATCTCCACCCCAGTTCTCATATGATTCTTCAAGCAAACCATCCTCACAGGATCCTAGCTTGATTCCCTCTTCAATCAACCATTGTAAATTCCTAACAAGTTCAGGCAATGATTGAACTTGTTAAGAGTAATCACCTTGGTCCCTACATCAGCTGCATTATCTTCAGTGGAGACTTTCTCTATCTCGATCAACCCCTTGAGTAACCTTTTCTGGAATAAAATGGAACCGGACTTCAACATGCTTTGTCCTGTCATGAAACACTGGATTCTTGCACAAATGCAATGTACTTTGACTATTTGTATTTACCATTGCTACTTCATCACATATTCTTAACTCTTGCAACATTCCTTGAATCCACAGACCCTCTTGAATTGCTTTAGTAGCTACCATATATTCAGCTTCTGTAGTAGACAGAGCTACTACTGATTGCAGTTGAGACTTCCAGCTCACACAATTTCCTCTTACCAAGAAAAAATATGCTGACGTAGACTTTCTACTATCTTTATCCCCAGCATAGTCTGAGTATACATAACCCACAATATCAACATGTCTACCAACACTCTTATAACGTAAACCAGTGCTCTTGGTACCTACAATGTACCTTAGTAGCCACTTCATAGCTCTCCAATGCTCACGACCAGGATTTGACATATATCTACTTAACACACTAATTGCGCGGTTCTCAAGGTTTTAACTTTCTTATCAGTTAAGTTTTTCATTAAAGTTTTCCACTGCTTAAATCTATTAAATGCATCATTTTTATTCTTAAGCAGATAAACCCAAACCTTCCTAGAAAAATCATCAACAATTGATAGAAAATAAATGTTACCTCCATGTGTAGGTGTTCTTTCTAGGCCCCATAAGTCAGAGTGAATATACTCCATTATAGACTTAGAATCATGCTTCCCTGCCTTGAATTTGAGTTTATGCTGCTTCTCCAACACACAGTATTCACAAAAGTCAATTTTGCTGATTTTTTCTTTTGCAAGAAGCCTTTGATTTTGCATTTCTTGAAGACCCCTATCACTAATGTGACCAAGTCGCCTATGCCATAGAATCGCACGAGTATCTTTTGAGGCTGTCATCGCTGCAGTTTTACCTGTTAGAGTCTCTCCAATTAAATGGTAAAGGCCATCCTTTTTTTTTCCTTTAATCACAACCAAGGATCCTTTGTAGATCTTCATTTTTCCTTCTCCTATTTTAATGGTATAACCTGCATCATCTAACATGCCCAAGGAGATCAAATTCCTGGTAAGAGTTGGGATTAATCTACTTCCTTAAGATGTTTCACAGACCCGTCAAACATTTTGAAGGTAACTGTACCAATCCCTTCTACTTGACATGTATGACTATCTCCCATCATTACCTTGCCTCCATTTATTCTTTTAAAATCTAAGAGTCACTCCCTATTATAGGTCATATGATAAGCACACCCAGAATCAAGAATCCAATCATGTTTTTCCCCAGTGGTTGACATAATGAGAACTTCTCCGCTATCATATCCATCCCCAAAATTTGCAGAGTCTTGTTCTTGATTATTTGCACTAGTCTTTTCCTTGTTTTTTCTAATCCAAGCATAGCACTCCTTCTTTATGTGGCCAATCTTGCCACAGTGATAACATTTTTTGGACCCATTTGGTCCCCTTGAACTAGACCTCCCTTTTATCTTATTGTTTTTCTTATTCCGTTGTAGACCATTTCTCTATAGACTTCTTTTTCTTGCAAAATAATTTTCTCCATTTGTTGAAGATGACAGTTTTTCCGATTTAAGCTCTAAATTTCTAGACCTCAATGCTGACAAAACTTCTTCTAAGGTGATGGATGTCTTGCCATACTTGATGGTAGTTTTGAGTTCTTTGTATGATTTAGGCAATGACTTAAAGAGAATAATGTCCTGGTTTTTGTCACTCAGAGCCTCGTTTTCCTCTGAGTTGGCTAACTCAATATTTATCCTCAAAATTCATCAAGATTATGATCTAGGCTCTTCTTTGTATTCATCTTAAATCCAAATAATCTTTCTTTAAGAAAGATTTTGTTTGTTAAGGATTTCCTTTGAAATAATTCATCAAGCCTATTCCAAATTTGCACAGGGGTGTCTTCCTTATCCATAAGCCATATAATTGAATCAGTAAGATGAAAGATTATCGTACCTATTGCTGTTGCAAGTAATTCTTGCTTCTGATCTTCAAAGAAACCCTCTGGAAACAATACAGGGTCTTCTAGTGCTCGAAGCACTTTCTGCTGGGCAAGAAGCCCTTTCACCTTCCTCCTCTAGATACGAAAATCCCCAGACCCATCGAACTTCTCAATTTTCACTTTCATATTGCTCATCGCTGGACAAATTGAATCGACGACTTCTGCCTTGCCAATCTTTAAATCTTGTTCTTCGAGTGGTTTATCTTCAAAATCTTGAAAATTCTCCACACCCAAACCCAAGTCTTGGACTCATGTTTCTTCCAGATCTTCTTGAGCCCTAACCCCTTTTTCCAATCAGAATAAGAACTAGTCGCCTTAACTGATCGCCTTGAAGCCCAACTCTGATACGACTATTGGAACTTTAGAGATGAAAGCAAAATAAATGAAGATCAACAACACAAGAATTTATCGAGGTTCGGCAAATTTGTGCCTACGTCCTCGCGAACTCCCTTGGGAATTCGATTTGCTTACTTTATTCAGTCCAAGACCAGATGATTACAAGCTTATATTCACTAAACTTTTCCCTCACCTTCCTATCTACAATTTGCCTGAGAAATTGCAACAAGAAATACCCAGAAAGAAATTTCCTCTCTCTCTATCGCCTTGCACTCTTGCTCTTCAACACTTTCTCACTCTAGACCACTCTCGGATGAGTTCTTCTCACTCTCTTATTTCATTTTTGCTATATAATCTGATATTTATATGAAATTACAACAACTTCCGTTATACACATCAGCACTTGAAACAATAAAACATAAAGGAAAAACAAAACGACACCTAGTACTACCAAAAGCGACAAGCTGTAGTCATCAACCTTGGAAACTGATTCTGTTAAACAAATTAATCATATTAGAATTGATTTTCAACATATATATATCGTCAAATTTATCATATAAGAGGAAACCAGAGAACATAAATATATGGAGGTCAAGCACAAGGTGTTAAAATTGTAAATTGATCCACCAATTACTCAGAACAGCTTATGAATTACTCCTGCTCTTGGTTTCCCTTTTTTTTTTTTCAATTCGATCTTCACTTTCCTTTTTGCTTTATAGTCGTGTGTTTGAATGAAGTTTTTGATTGTCTTTTGTCTACATTTTGTGGGGATTATTTTATTGATTGTAAATCTTCAAACTTCTAATGCATAAAGGTAGCCATGACCATCATACATAATCCAAACTCGGAATCTTGTTAGAAGAAGACAGGAAATATGGTTGCTTCCGCGACCTTTTAAACTCAACTTACAAGTGACTTTGGTTTAGAGGTGTTTTGGACAAAGATTTAAACTAACAAAGATGAACATAACCTAACAATCTACGGTAACTCCAATCCTAGAAGTAGAAGTCATCACTTACATGAGTCTCCCACGCGCAAACATCGAACTCAAAAGAGTACAGACTGAGGGAACATTGATCAGTCAAAGCTACAAATGGATCTAAAAACATAATCTAAAGAGCTGAACATAATCTAAAACATCAGTAACCCGACTCTGCTCCGTGCGAATGGAGAGCTCCTTAGTTTCTGCAATTCTTGGGATAGTGGCAAGCATTGATCCAGCAGGCCCAGTAGCTATTGATTTTTCTAGTTGAAATAAATACCCTTATGTTCTAGTGATTGTTGGTAGGTTTTGTCTACAAGGCTGATTCGCGAGTGAGAAACGGGTGAAACAATGGGTTGCAAAAAGAGAAAGTCAATAACTACTTCCCCAACTATATCAATAATTATCTTTTATCCAACTCATTCTCAATATCAACTTATGACATGAAAAGAGCAAAAAAAAAAAAAAAGAGAGAGAGACTAGGACGAAGACTGCAGCTCGCCGTTGCGAAACCATATATTTTGTTCTTCCTATGAGCTTTCTGGCAAAGTTGACTATGTGAGACTAAGGAATCGCCTGTTAAAATAAGCCTTTATTAAGAAAACTTGAAAGCAGAAACCTTGCAACTTGACAAGGTAAACACATTCACGCGTGTTGTTTTAATCCTAGCATGAGCCCTTAGCCACACAAACCCCTAAAAACCAAAACAATGTTCCGTTCACAATTAAGCAGATAGACCTGCTTATTTCTTTAGAAAGAAAATGATAGAGAAAGGACAAAATAAACAACAAAACCGTAAAAGTTAATGGGTTTCACAAAGAAGTAATAGATCTTCAATGCTTAGTAATATCCACTAACAAGAGCATTCAGTTACAAAAATAAATAATAACAGAATAAAAAAAATAATTCAAGAGCTGTACTACAATGCTATCCCATGTAGTAATCCTTCATTCGTTATGAAACCTATTCCTTTTTATAGGACATGGACTGGTTTCTACTGAAATTCAAAGTACTTTAACGCATCTGCAAGAATATGCCATTAATACTTTTCAAATTTAACACATCCTTGTTCAAATATCTAATGGAGCACAATTTCTTGATTTAAATTAACCTATACAACTTATACAATCTTTTTTTATCAGTGGCTGCAAGGAAGAATCTGATTTACCCTCAGAAATCAAGTTGACAAACGAGTCAAAAGTTGAATCGTCTGCAGGGATACCCTTTGCCACCATTTCATTCTTAAACTGAAGTGCTCTTTTTATTGTTACGAATAAGCCTCAGTATCGTTAAATTACAGGTGCAATTGTCTGGAGGACAAGCTTTTTCTTCTTCCATTTTATTATACAAGTTTAGAGCTTCACGCACACGGCCTCCACCAAGAACACCATCAATCATAATGTTACAAGTCCTCACATTATGTTGTAAGCCTTTGGATAGTAATATGAAAAAAAATATCTTTTGCAGCTGCAAGATTTCCAGCTTTATGCATACCTCCAATAAGGATACTATAGATCACGATGTTGAGTGGTAACTTCTTCTCTTCCATGTCTTGAACTAAAGCCATTGCCTCTTCAAGCTCTCCATTTTTGCCTAAGCCGTCGAGTAAAATGGCGCACGTCTGAATATTTGGGAGCTGCCCAACTGCTTGCTTCTTGTGAAGCGGATCTTGAGCAGGACGAATTCTCCCTAATTTACATAGACCATCAATCAGAGAGCTATAAGTAACAACATTGGGAACTAATCCCTTAGAAGTCATTTCTTCAAACAGACTCAAAGCCCCATTTATCATTCTTTTTTTACAATATCCATTTATCAAAATGTTATAGCTAAATACATCACCTTCGCAACCATTGTCACTCATCGCATCAAACACTCTTCTTGCCTCATCAATTTCTCCTTGAAAAAAAAAGAAAAAAAGAAACCATCAATGTGTGAGTTATACGTCACAACGTTAAGCTTGACGCCTTTTCCAATTATTCTTTCCATCACTTCTTGTGCCTCGACAACCATTCCTTTTTTAAAAAGCATCAACCAAGACGCTAAAAGTGTATGTTGGGAGAGATATTTTGACCTGCTAGTTCATCAAATAACCTCATAGCTTCTTCCGATTCCCCTAATATACATACTGATAACACGTAAAAATGCATGTTTTATAAGGTCTAAAATAAATAATTTGACATTTTATTTGATATTAAATCCCCTAATTTAGTATTTTTGTGTGTTTCTAATATTTTTAGTGTTATCTATAAAATACGTTAAATTATTTCTTTTAATTGTATTTTTATATTTAGTTATATTTTTAGAAGTGTTCTATGTGTTAATTAATTGATTTATGTAATTTGGATTTAAAACCGTAAGTTTAATTAAATTTTATTTTTATTTTAATATGTGATTTTTTTTTTAATTTAGTTTCATATTGAATAAGTATGTAAAAATATTAAGTTATTTTTAATAACTTTTATTTTGTAAAATAATTTATTTTTGAGAGCTAAATTACAAGAAATTTTGATTCTGGGGTCAAAATAGAAAGAAAACAGCAAGGAAACTTCAAAATTGGGGTTAAAAATCATTATTTTCAAAAAATTTCCAGCCATCGTCATGTCAGCACTCAGTCAGCTATCAGCGCCGCGTGGCGCCTTGCTACTCACAAGTCACTGCACAATCAGCGTCGCGTGTCCACCCAGTCACCAGCCTCCTCGCGAGCTTCAATCGCATCCGTCTACTGAGCATACTTAGACCTGGTTTGACAGTCTTTTTCACTCCTAGTCTTGCTCTCGATCCTAGCCACTGGATCAGTCAAAGCAACGTAATCGAATGGTTCAGAAGTGCCTGTATACGGTGCTAGCTTTCTCCACGAAGCATTGGAACACGACTAAAATTTTCCACAAAAAGGAAAAATAATAATAATATCATCAATAAAGGCTTCATAAGCCTTCATAAAGAGGCTTTCTGCCTCTGTTTTAGACAGAGGGGGCTTAGCCCGAAAATAATTTTTTTTTTTAGTTTTTTTTTCCTTTAGTTTTTCTTTTTTTAATAGAAAATTATGCATTAATATTTTGTAAAATATTTGTAATATTATGAGAGTGAGAGTACTGCCAATGTGGAGTGGTGGACCCACCAAAACTGTCCAAAAAATGCTAGATCATTTCCAAACTCTCTTTGTATTAATTTAATATTTATTTAATGTTAATTTTTTTCTTTTATTATTATGTTTTAGATTAGTTTTTGTTGAGATTGTGATATAATTTAAAATTCATGAATCTTTTACTTAGTTAAATTTTATTTTTGTGAACCTCATTTTATTGTTGAGCATTTTACACCGTATTTAATGCTTTAATTAAATGGCCATTAGTTAGATGGTAAAATAAATCATAATGAAATCGGAAGGAGATTTGTGGTTTAGGAACCTCTTTAGAATACCATAGATTGTATGTAAGTTAGGAAAATCTTGTATAGTTTGTATAGTCAGTAAATGAAAATCCCAAAATTATAATAAATTCTTGATTGTTGTAATTCACATAGGAATATAGTGAGTTAACAATTTGAGGATAGTTCTAGTGTAAATCGACCATCAAATAGAGATGTTTAACCATAACATAATTTCAGGACATCACATTAATATGTTTAGTTAAATAAGATCGAATTAATTTTAAGTGAAATCATAATTCTCAACATTTTAGAATTTATTTAAATTTCTATTTTAATGTATTTTTATTTTTTAATTCTCATTTTAGTTTAATTTTTAGTTAATCAAAACTGAAACCCCCTTACAACAATTAAATTAATTTTAGAGTTAGTTTTAAATTCGATAAATTAATAAAAATTACACGTTCTGCTAGCATCAACCATCGCACTTCGGTACATTATATTTGACAAAATCTGTCTAATTTCGTGCATGAAAAATCATCATCACACACCCCAGGCACCATGATGGTATAATTGACAACATTTGGAACAACACCTTTTCTTCTCATTTCTTAAATAAATAAATAAAAAAAAAGTGTAGCGCATAATCAACTCGGCGCTTCTTACAAAGGCTATCAATAAGAGTGTTGTAGGAAACAACATTTGGCTTGTGGTTCTTTTCTATTTCTATCGTCCTAAGCAACCTAACGGCTGCAACAATATTTCCCATCTTACAATTATTATCAAGCGATGCGATCAAGAGGGATTTGTAAAAATGACTTTTTGAAAAAAAAAAATTTTAGTCAATGATTCTTTTTTTTTGTCAGTTTTTGACATAAAAAAAAAGTTTTTTAAATATCAAAACGATTTCAGTTTTTTTTTTTATCCTGTTGAGATTTTTTATCTTATTACAGTTATTTTTTTTATTTTTTTAAAAAAATTAAAATAATTTAACTGCATAAAAAAAAGTATTTTTTTGGTTAAAAAAAAAAGAAATCATTTCTTCTATTCAAATTTTTTTTTTTGCCCTTTCTTCAAATTCCTCCCTTTTTTTTAAAGCCCTCTTCTGCTTCAACAACCTTTTCCCCTCAGAAAAACCTCTTCACTAGAGTATTCATGGTCGTAGAGTTAGTTTATAACCATATTAAATGAATTTTCTTAAGACATAAACTGGGGGGCATTTGGTTCAAATGACAGAACCAATTCGTCAAAATGCGCAGAGTGCATTGATCAGGCTTGATTCGTTGCATAATCATTTGCTTATACACAGAAATGACAACAGAATATTGCTTAGTTCTCGCAACAGCAGAAGGACGAGGACGACTTCGAAGCATTCTCTTAAATCAATCCAAAGCATCTTCAAGATTCATCCCCAACTTCATGTGGGTAGTTTTATAAATTATATGGCCATCCTTAGGGGAGGCTTTAGAATGATTGTTATGAGATATGAAATTGTTGTTGAAAAGAGCAAAAGAGGAAGCAGGAGTGAAAGACATACCATCTCCAAGTCCAAAGCCATTCACGAAAGGCAGTCAGTTTAGGGGCTTTTCTCTGAATCTTTAGCATCTTTTCGACAAATATCTGAGCAAAATAGGAAATGAGTTTTGATGAGAAGATGGTTTTTAGACCTTAAAATTGTGCGCTACATCTGAGAAAGGTTTGGGTGGTCACATTTTAGAGGAAAAGTACCCATTTATGGAAAACCACAAAGTCCAGGACATAAAGAAACGACAAGGCTCTAAACACTAAGAACAAACAAACGGGCCTCCAACGACCCAATTACAAGCTCTGCAACTTTTTTTTTTCTGTTGGAAAGGGTCTGCTCGCTATTCATATATCATCATCATCTTTTCTGTTTCTTTGTTTTTTTTTTTTTTTTTCTCTGAAGATTCATATTTCCTTATCTGGTCAGCTGTAATGCTGTCTTTCAGAGAAAAGGAAAAAAAAAAAAAAAAGCTTTCAGGCAAAAAGGAAAAAAAAATTGCTTCTATTGGCACCCATGTTCTATTTTTCACACACATTTTCTTCAACCAATTTTCATTCTATTTCTTACAACCTTTTAAAATATATTAAAAATTCCGTACATCTAAATATTATTGTTGATTTTCTTTTTTCCACCCATCAATCAAATAAACTTACAACCTTGCTCCAAACATTTTTTTCTTGTCCGTTTATATAATAAGCAATAGTTTTTCCTTAATATAATTTTGTGCAAAAAAATTGGGACTTAGGTTTTGTGGCTCTCTCTCTTTCAATTTCTATTGGAATTGCAGTTTTTATGGAAAAGTTTTGAACTTTTTCTCAATTCTCAACAACTTTAAGAAATGGAGCTATTATACAATGGCTTTTATGCTTATGGATTTTGGGATTTTGCAGTGTTTTTGAGTGTCAATATTTGGTGCATTATGTTTCTAAGTAGTTCATTAATTCCAAGAACATGAACGATTATTCTTGGCATTAAAAGTTAATAAATTTTTATGGGTTTTGACGCTAAGGCTGAAGGTGATACATATATGCATATATACATCGATAATGCATCATATTCATGTATAATATATTTTTTATTTACATTGGCTGTGAGGCTGGGAAATTGCGAATAACACAGATGGCATTAACTGGCAGTGCCACGGTACATGTTCGAGAAGACATTCTCAAGTTATTGTCCATGTCAAAAGAAACAAAGGTTGTGGTTACCTCATTTTTTCGGCCAAACCCCAGATTTTTAGTGAGTACCCCTTTACCTTTTCTGTCTTGATTTCCGTTGTTTTATCTCCAGGGTAGGTCAAGGGTTTGAAATTTTCTACTTGATAGCTAATTGTATTCCCTACCTTTTAAACATTTTTTTCTTAACTACTGCGTTTTGATGTTTCATCATTTCCTCTAACATTATCTCTGTTCTAACTAAGGTTGGCTATGCTTATTTTATTTTGATTTACAATTCTCTGATGTTATTCTGGAATTGTGTTTGTTACTTTGCATCATAATCTTATTTTCATTCTATCTTTGTTTATAAACTGATCTCTTGTATATTGAAGTGAAAATGCTTTATATTGAGCTCTCATTGGTCTTCTTCTTCCTTCTTCCATTTTCTTCTTCCTTATTCTTGGAAAGAAATCTAGCGCTTTGGGGTTGCTTGTTGCAATGATTCATGAGCTGGATGGGCAAAAAAGCTATTCAACTTGGAATTAAACTTCTTGACAAAGAGGGATGCATGGGTTGGTACTTTCAAAAACTACTTTAAGCTCCGCGGTAGTCCACGTTATAATTGTCCAGGTTTGCCCCCATCTCTATGATCACTATTGAACTGTGTTTTGTAAAAACTACCTATTTATCATATGTGCTCTTTGCCGTTTAAATATTTAAGAGAACAATACGGCAGAGTAAAAACAGTCTTATGAAATTCAATTTGAAAAAAAGAAAAAAAGAAAAACCAAATGCAGAATATATGCATATAAAAAAAGGGCGCTTGAAAGGATAGGCGTTCACATTTTAACCACAACTTAGTGATGCCAAAATGGACTCAAGCAGTAATTTGTAATAGGAGGACACTAGAAAGAAATTGCATTATCGATCGAAGAAGAAAGAAGAAACCACCGTCGTGTGGTGGGGGGGGGGGGGGGGGGGGGGGGGAGATGGCTGTCGGGACTAGCCGTCGTGTTGGGAAGCTAAGGGATGGCGGGCGGCGGTCATTGGAGAAAGAAAGATACAATTCCCATAGAAATTGAAAGAGAGAGAGAGAGCCAAAAAACCTAAGTCCAAAATTTATTATTATTGTTATTTATCTATTTAATTTATTTATTATTATTATTTATTTTTTATTTTTTTTGCAAGAATAGGAAAGAAGAAATCACCATCATGTGAGGAGGGGGAGGGATCGCGACAGGGACTTGTCGTCGTATGGGGACGCGAAGGATGGCGGGCGGCAGTCATCGGACAAGGGAAGATTTAGCCTTGAGTTTTTTAGGCTTTTTTTTTTGGTCGGAAGAAGAACAAAGAAGAAAACGATAGAACGAAAAAAGGGGAAAAAAAAAAAAGAAGAAAAGAAAAAGAGTAAGGAGGGTAGCTGGGAGTGATGTAAGGGATTAATCTTTTTTCCCCTGAAATGTCAAAAAAGGCAGAGCAAAAAGGAGCAAAATAGAGAGTAAACCAAAGGCAAAAACCTAATTCAACACGAGGACAGAACCTAATGAAGGGCTAAGGAGGAAAAACACTGTACTAGGTACAGTGAATTCGGCCCTTTCTTTGGTGTATATTAATAATAATAAAATGTGACGGTAAAACTGTAAATTTTCGCACCAAAACTCTTAAGGAAAGCCACTAAACACTTTAATCTTTGACCCCAAACCTACTACAATAGTCTACTATCATCGTAACATTTCACTCGAATATTCTCTTCATCGATGCTTTTATTCAAAGTTGGATTAATTTCATAAATTTTTATGAACTATATACTCTAATTTAACATGTCCCTAAATTTTGAAAAAAAAGTTCATTTCATCCCTGAATTTTATAAAATAATTCAAAGCATCCCTTACAATAATATACTCCTCCTATAAATATCACTCCAATAATTGATTTTATGCCACTTTCTCTTCAAATTAATTTGACATAAAGTCAAAAGTTTAAGAGCAAATTAATTTGAAATCAATAAATTGACGTGGGATTCATCAAATTATAACTAGTGACACATCATTATTGTTTAGTTAGTTTTGTAACACATTTAGATAGAGGAGATGATTTGATACAAGTTCCAAAAAAAAAAAAAAAAAACTTTTCCTGGAGCATGCTAAACTAGTGCACACGTTTAAAAGGCACTCATGAAATTAACCCTTGAACTTTGGATATTTCAGTCCTAAATGAATCGTATCTACTATCCTACCCTCCAACAAGCCTATATCCTACCTGCATACAAAGAAATATCGTAGGCACATGTAGTATCAACGTGTATGTTGTGTGCATGTTATAAACATATATAAATACACAAACATATATTATGAATTAATACATTCACACACACACACACATACAGAGAGGTGTGTAAACAAGTTTAGCCGGAAAAACAAAGGAAACACGTGAATCATAAACCACACTTGGAAAAGCTGACAGTAAAAATAAATTAGGGAGCCAAATGTGAGTGTGTTACAACGAACTGCAGACATCAACTCGAAGCAAAACTGTTTTATGGGCAATGAACTTGGCAAAAGCAAGTCCAAAAGATTTAAGATGAAGAAAGCACAACATTTTGGAACAATTGCTTTTGTCTACTCTAACAGGGAACCCATACCATGGGATGGTACGAACGGGGGCAACAGAAAATTAGGATTGGAACCATTTTCTGAGCTGTCCTGATCCTTGCCTTTCACCATCATTTTGGCTTGAACTCTTCTTTGAGTATTTGGATTTATATTGTTCAATAAGCACGTCAAGCTTATCTACAACATCTCGCCCCAATGGGTCCTTGTTCTTGTTTGGTCGCTTCCTTCTCTTCAAATTATTTTCCCTCTCCACATCTGTAGTAGGATCCTGCGGCTTCCTCTTTTTAGGTTTCGCTATCTGTCTCCTCGGCTGATTTTGATTTTTTGCCATCGATAGGTTTCCTGCCATGTTTCTCATTCTTCGGGTTCCCTTTGAAGCCCTTCCCCTTCCGTTCTAAGCCTCCCGGTATTTCTTTTGCGGGCAACTCTTTTTCCTTTTCAAAGGCCGGATTGTTTTTCTGCCTCTTTGAAGCTCCACGTCCGTCAACTGTTGCTCCACTGATAGCCGTATGTTCTACTTCAGCTTCTTTGTTTACTGCATCATTGGGTGCTTCGATTTTCGCCTTTGAATTTCCTCTTTTTGGATTTTTTCCCATTTAGAGGGGAATCTGGTCTATTCGAGTCATTCAATTGCTGTGGGTCTTTTCGATCATCATGGGCATCACGCTGAGCTCTTTGCTTCGCTTTCCGTAGCTTCAACAATTGAACATTATCAACAGCAAACTCCACGATTGGCCGGTTATCAGGACCAAAAGTCGCTGCAAGTCAAAGAACAAAAAATTGATATAGAACATAATTGCTGAATTAGAATAGAGCTTATGCAGTGATCAATGACACGCTCAGTTATCAGCGTACCCACAACCATGGCCCTAAAAATGTTAACAAGCCCCACATAGAAGGGGGATAATATTGGAATACCATGGGAAGCGTGATTTTTAGGGGGACAAAGCCATAACCAACCCATAGCGGAGCCTTCAATTACCACCAACTTACTATTAATACTAGCAATTTTCTAAAGTCGAGGAAAAAGAAAAAAGGCAACTTAAAGAAGTATAGCAAGACCAGAAAATTGTGTTCCAGCCACACAAAACAAAAAAAGGAAGATTATGGGGGAATTTTTATAGATGCCTTCTTTTAAGATTTACTATTTATAAATATCATACATGTTCATTTGTAGCACAACATGTATTATGAATGATAGTGTGGCATAAACTTTTCTAAGTGTGGCATAAATAAACACAACTTTTAAAAGTGTAACATAACATGTAATTTTCTCTCAAATAAAATAACCACGTGCACACACCCTAGAAACACGTGTAAAGCTGGGCCTGTGATTTGAAGGTAATGACTAGATAGACACCAGTTAACTATGTTAGATTTCAAGATAACTAGATAGACACCAGTTTCGAATAGAAAGAAAAAAAAGATACACTGGTTAACCATGTTAGATTTCAAGGTCACTAGACAGACACTGGTTAACTATGGTAGCAGACAAAGAATATCTTTACAAATAAGTTACCAGGATTATTATTGAGAACTCTCAGCGCCACCAGTGCATGCTCATGCTCTGAGAACTCAATAAAAGCAACTCCACGGGAGTGATTCTTGGTGACAACCTTTCCTTTCTTCACATCCTTCAAGAACTTTATCTGCATCAATATCCACAAAGGTAAGCTAAAAATATCCAATATCTATCAAAATCTGACTGGCACAAAGCTGTTTGCGTGCGTAATTTTTCTTTGTACCCAAAGTACAGTTGATCGGATAGTAAATTTTAGAAAGAAAGCCTAACCTGCCGGATCACAGGTGTTTGCTTTGTCACTCGGGATCTGACTGCGTCAATACAAAGCTTTCTGAGCTCTTTTTCATTCATTGACTTGGGTAAATTGTAAATAACAAGTCTCGTCTTCGAAACATGAAAATTTGGAGATTGAAGCTTTGTCGTCTTTTTTTTTTCCAACCTACACGGTGTGAGAAAAAAAATATTAATCCTGCTACAAAGAAATCTCAACTTGACAATCGTAGCACATGAATCACATAGGGACTTGAGGATGGGCCACGGTCTCTTATTAAGGGTCCATTTAACATATATCTTTCTTCCAAGTCCTCAATAATCCCCTCAGGAGCCTTGTCTTCTGAATCTCTCATTCCTCTTCGGCAATTAAGGGAAAAGGAAAAAGGTAGTACATGGCATAAAAAAAATCCATTCCCATGTCAAATGGAAGCTAAATCTATATTCAAATGCATGCTCAAGAGCCACTGAACTCAGTGATTGTGTAGTTCAAAATGAAGAAAGGTAAGTAATACCATTTTTTTTTTTTTTTGGGCATAAGTATGCCAATCCTTTGCTGGAGAGAGAGAGGCTAAAGGCAACCAGGATGTGAAGCCCTAAATTTAGGCACAGTACGATTAATTATGTAACGTTCAGGTAATAAAACCAGTTGGCTGATATACTTGCAGGTTCAACCAGAAAAATGTCAACTCGCATTGAGTTTTATCCTTTACATTCTATCCAAAGGCCATGACATGTATATTATATCCTTTGCTATAGACCTAACAAAAGAGGCATTCAATACAAGTACAAAGAACTAACCAGGACCGGTTCAACTATATCTTTTACGTTCTATCCAAAGGCCATGACATGAATATTTGAAGGTTTAAGCCAGAAACTCTCTAACCCAACTTGAATATGTCTTTTATCCCCAAAGCCATGACGGGGAAATTGCAATCTCCACATGAGTCATAGCAAGGGCTACACGTAGAGCAAAAAAATATAATCTACAAAAAACTTACATCTGTCGTTTTAACATATCACTAGCCGAAACCCCTTCTGCAGCTGGAGTCCCCTCAAGAATAAGACCTTCCTAATAAAAGTTTGGTTAAGAAATGTTAATCACATTGAAGGAACACAAAACAAAACTACAACAAAAGTAAAAGGTGAAAGATTTAAAAACAACAAGGGAGAAATGTGCAGTGTCAGAGAAATCAACCTTTGCCAGGTAAAGATTGCGATGGTCATGATCCTCATTCTTGGCCTTCTCTATTTCCTTGTTGTGTGCTGCCTTCTTATCCAAAGCTTCCAAGACTGTCAATTGCCTACCTTTCAGAGAGATCCCCATGCCTGACGCAACGTTAGCCGCTGAAACAGCAGCTGTAGCTGCTTCTATTGTTTTAAACATGAGGAAACCAGTTCCTTTTGGTCGCCTGGCAAAAGAAGGATGTCACATGACATTTCAATAAATTCTTGCAAGAAAATACAGCATATCATTTTTATTTTTTTTTTGGGATTTTTCTGTCTGCCAAACCCTACAATTTTTGTATCAATTAAATATTACATACCCAGTGACTGCGTGAAGAACTGGGACAAAGGATTGGACTTCCCCAAAAGTAGAAAACCATTGTTCTACTTCTTCATTGTTAATTTCAAACGGGAGGTTGCTTATGAAAATTGTTCTACACAGTTTTTCCTTTTCCTCTGTCTCTTTAAGAGCTGATAGCTTCCCTTTGTCAGGCTTTCCAGGCCTAGAAATTTTTGCTGCTTTTGCAGACTCATTGGATAACTTATCAGGCACATCTAAAGATTCATCCAAATTTGGTTCCATGTTCCTCTTCGGAAGCCCAGAATCGCCATCACAAGTAACATTCCCTTTAGAAGAGGATGCTATCAAGTTTTTTAGAACCTTTCTTGCTATATCCGCTTCTTCGTCGAAATTAACTTCAGCAGGCTTATATTCTTTCTCCATGGTGTTAAAGTCATCAGAAACACTATCAAAGTCATTAGGGTGCTTGGATTTTTTATCCAACTCCTCAAAATCATCACTGGAATCATCACCATCACTTTCAGTTTCCCCATCTCTTTCTTTGCTTTCTCCTGAAAAAAGCCAGGTTTTATGCATTACAAGTCCAATTGGCATCAGATGACTTGAATACTGCTAGACTATTCATTGTCAGTGACAAAAAAAAAAGTTGCAAACTCCAGGAAACAGCACACTCAAATGGAGAGAATAACTTAATCGATTTTCGTTTTATCCTCAGTTATTTCTAAACGATTATTATCATAGATAAGTTTTCTTAGAAACAAAAATATGAAAGCATTTTCTAAGCTGAATCAACATTTCTATATAATAATGCAAACTGGCTAACATTTTCTAACGTATAATTAAAGATCACAGTGGACAGCACCAAGTACTGAACTGCTGCTACTTATTTTTTTTTTTATTTTTTGGTAACTCAGGATGTTTAGGCCTCTTTGAGCACCTAACTATCCCTGAGGGTGTGTATAGATCCTCCGATCTGAACACACCAGGACAAACTAAGGGAGGTGGCCCCCAAAAGGGAATCTAACCCAAGACCTCCCATTTATTGGGTGAGGTCCTGAGCCACTTAAGCTACCCCTTAGGGTTAATGCTGCTACTTTTTTAGCTCAGAAACCATATATCCAGTTTTTGAAGACATGATATGTCAAAACATTTTGCAGAGCTAATAAAGCAAAAACATAAGTTTCTGAAGTGTATGGAGTGGCAGCAACATTTAATACCTACCATTTTCTGAAGTAAGACTAGCATTGTTGCCACGAGTATATATTTTCTTTGGAACAGCCCAGTCAACAGCAATTGGCCTTTTTCCAAGTGTTTGCCCGTTGAACTTTTGAATTGCCTGCATAAAAGGAGAAAACAAATAGAGACACACGTCCACTCGTCAGAACCTAACAATTCCTATGTTATTTTAATATTCAAGCACAGGTAACAAAAATCATACATTTTCTGCGTCATTTTTGGATGTAAATTTAATAAATGCAAACCCCTTAGATAATCTGCAAAGATAAAAGAAAAAGATGGATTAAAACACAGATAATTCCTTGCAGGGACAAAAGAAAATTCCTGATTATTGGAATATACCCTGTATCGGAATTATGTGGAATGAATACATCCCAGACAAAGCCTGCCGATGAAAACATCTCTCTTATCTCATTCACTTTCGCCTGCATAAGTTTTAGGAAACTACTTAAGAATCCGAGTTTCTCCGAACAGGTAAATAAATAGCACTGTCAATACTCTGAGCAAACCTTGAAAGGAAGATTTCTAACTATAAGCTTCCACTTCTGAGTCTTGGAACCCTGGCCAAGAACACAACAGTGAACTGTTTAGATTTCCTCTACGTTAATGTTAAGAATAAGAGCAACAATAACATATGCAACTAACTCCTACCCACCCAATTCAAAGCAAATAATAATAATAATAATAATAAATAAATAAATAAAACTCCTACCCACCCAACGGAAAAGGGGAAAAAAATCTCTTATGGCATAGCATAGCAAGCAAAGATGTCTGAGAACTACCAGAGTTGACCACCAAAAAAAAATATAAGGGTAAAGGAGCGAAGTCATCCTAGATTGTTCTCGGCGATCAGCCCATATTCAAAAACACATTTAATATGGTCAACTAAAGAGAATTTCCTATGGTAGGCACACGAGCAATAAAAATCTTAGCAAAAGTGCACACATGGACATGTGCTCTGCTTATAAACTTTCTCCCTTTGTAAGCATTTCCTACAGATGCCACAAGATATTTAAACTTCTTTGAATCATTTTTTTTGGCTGGAATCTCCAAGCATAAGAGTCAAGCACAAAGAGCACTAATTATAAAGACAAAAAAGTACTTGTAAAACCAAGGGGAAAAAACAGTATAAAAAGTATTTATCACACTTTTAAGGAATAAATCACATAAATCCAACTCAGGAGCATCAAAATTTGAATTTCTTCACTTTATGAAACTTTACCTCCCCACCCAGCTGACGAGCCCAGACAACCACCCCTTTGATCTCTTTCTGGTGCAGTGTTGCAACTGCAGCACGAGCAGATTTGACGCTTGCATATAGAACTGCTGAAGCGTCCATTTTGCATCCTTCCTGCATAAGACCTGAACAAGTTTTACACTAATTGCTTCATTTACCATTCAAGACAAGTAAAATACCCATAAAAGAGTTCCACAATATTCGCAACCAAAGCAAAGATCTGCTTGACATGTGATGCCAAGCAAGAAAGTATCAGGGAGATAAAGGTAGCCAATATAACTGATAATTAGAGATGCACTAAATCCTTTGACCCAAAGATCCAACTCTGCACTATAACAAGGATACATTCTTTTATATTACTAATATAAGATAATATATGTGAGTTGTCACTCGAATGCCAAACTGCAAGAGAACTCAAGAGAGTTGAAGTAAAGACCGATAAAATTAACATGTGCGCACAGACAAGCACATACATAGTAAAATCATGTAGTAGTAACCATTTTTATGCAATGAACTTGCAAACAAATATTAAAAGGAGTAGAACGTTAAAAATACTTATGTAATTAAAATTTCATGCATTTAGAAAGAAAGCTATAATTGATCAAACTTTTAATTGAATTTTCACCAAACTCTGGAATCTTAAGCCCACCAAAAGGAGAATAATATATATACACACACCTTTATGATGAACCAGAAATTTTATTTGTAATAAATAATGTTGAAACACATAACGGGACATTAGATGCCATAATAAGTTGTGTTTATAATATGTGCATGCAGCGTAGATATATAAACTATAAAATTAAATATCTTTTAGTTAGTTTAAATCCTTATTGCTCATCATTAGGAAATCAGTTTGTATGCCCCAAAGCTTCTACGTTCCTGGTAATGCAATCTCGTCTTACTGATCCTGGGATTTAAGGATCACAAGACAAACCAGTTACAAATAGCAAAACGCACACAAACATGTTATGCGTTCAATAAATCACTTACCATGTTTCTCAATCTCTTCTTTTGGAAGAGGGTACGCCACAGAACACACAGTGCCAATTTCTTTAGCTTGGCTGTGAACATCTTCTGCTATCTTTGCATTAAGAAGACCACCAAATATCACGGTCCTTGCAACCCTTAACATTCACGAGGAATATAGCATGTCAGTACCTCATTGTCATATTCCTTCAGAAACCTCATATAAAAGAATACAAAAACAAAAAGGTAAAAAAGTACAGCTGATTAATTAAGAGATGCGATACTAAAAGAGGGTCAGCAGGTGTTGGAACTAAAGTGCCACAATCACATATTACAGGGAACTGATGAAACAAATCAATGCAATAAAGATTAAAGAAAACTCTTTTTGTCCTCAAAAAATCTTGTATTAATAGCTTTATCAGGTAAAACCAAATAAATTATGGTATTCAACCTGAAAAAAGTTGAAACCAAGACCATCCTGATCAATTGTAATACATATATTCAGAGACCCAAATATCATGAATTGAACAAAGAATAGAAGGATATTATGAAGCACCATATATGTAAAAAGTAAAGTAAAATAAAATTGTATGTCTTAATAATACTCTCTCATACTCCATATGTGAGGCCCTTTAAAAGTAACCACCTAAAAGAGCGTAAATAGTATAATATTCGGTACCTCTGCTTTTCTGAACCGCCAGTATTATCCTCTAAATCAGCATTAAGTTTTGCAGCTTTTCTAACCTCCAATTTTTTCTCTGAATTTTTGTTTAGAGCAACAGCTGAAGTAAAAAAAAAATAAAAACAAAAAACAAAATGAGATTGAAAAAACCACAAAAACACGAGAATGAATATGTGTAGTTTAACAACCTCCTCCATCCAAGTTTGTAGCGTTTTTGTCTGACTTGGAAATACCACCGTCCTTTTCCTTTTCTGATTTCAGGGCATTATCCAAGTTTCCTGCTAAATAAATAAACAAATTATTATGGGGCTACAGAAAAATTAAAATGAAATCAACTTGTTCACATGTCCTTTACCAATAGCTTTTTTTTTTTTTTTGGGCAAGAGAATAATATGTGCAAAGTCCAAACTAAACTAAGGAGTTTCAACCTTCACTTGTCTTTGGCCGTCTATGTTCAAGGGGAGCTCGGTGTGTAGCATGTTTAACTACAATTTTTCGACCTCCAAAAGAAGAACCATGCTTCACCTCAATAGCACGGTTAGCATCTTCTGTGACAGCACTACAAATAAAAGCAAAAAAAATAATAATACCACAAGAAAATTACAATATGACAAGAATGTAGCTATTGCTACATTGTACATTCATTATGCACATGCATTATTCAGCAATGACACAAAAAAATAAATAAATAAATAAATAAATAAGTGAATCCAATCTCAGTCCTAATTCAATTTTTTCTATAAAACATAACCAACGAACTGGGTAAGGTCAGATTAAAAAAAAAAAACTTGGTAAGGGCAAAAGGCATAGCAGTGGACTTACAATTGAACATAACCAATGCCACGTTTCTCTGTTGAACCTATGAACACACAAAGAAAAGGATTAACCACCAAATTATTCATCATGATTAAGAGAAAATTATCACTAAAATGAATTTCAAATTAGTTAAGAATCCGACATTTTGGAGTCAATAGAACATAGAGAAACAAAAGTTATATGCTTTAGGAAAGTCTCAAAAATAAAAATGTTTTCGCTTACCAGACTTGCCGACCATGAAGCACCGCCTAATCGGTCCGACATCGCTGAAAGCTTCCTCCAGCTGATTTTTATCCGGTAAATGAACACAATTAGCGCAAAAAAAAAAAAGAGTGCTAGTTTCAAAGAAATTAGTCGATACTTGTTAAGCGAAGAAATAGCAATACTGCTTTATTCTTCCATGGTTTCTCGGAAAACAAACGGAGAAAGAGAAGAGAAGTGGAAACTGGTTGAACCTGAGAGTCGGTGAAGGCGTAGGGCAAATTGGCAACGAAGACGGTGGAAGGAGAGAATTTGTCGTCGCCACCATCTCTGGTTTTCTTCTTCTTCGCCATTAGCGTTTCGCGGAAGAGATATTGGAGTGCGTGCGCAGAGGTGAATGTGATGATTCTTAAAACCCCAAATACAACGACGGAGGGTTTTCGTTTGGGCCTCGTGATTTAACAGGCCCCTGATCAGCAATATTGGGTCATTTATGTGATTCTTTAAGTCGGGGAGCTTGGATTGAAATTTCACACAAATAAAAAACTATTTAAAAAATGCCATGTTGCAACATTAATTATTCAATGTGCTTTATCTTTACGAAAATAAACGTAGGGATAGAAGCGGTATTAATTGAAAGAGTTTTTAGTTGAGTGGTATTTGTCAATCCCACTCTTTTAAACGTGGTTCTTCTCCTAATAATATCATTCTTTAAGGGCAATTCAAATGACAAAATTAGATGTTATATCATATTTTTAAAAGTTTTGTTTATTCATGCCACGCTTAGAAAAAATTATGCTACACAATTATTTATATTACATATTAAATTATGCCACAAATAAACATGTGTTATGTTTATAAAAATGTAAATCTTAAAAAAAATACATTTATGAAAATTCTTCTCTCATGTAAACACCACCTTTTTAGACTCAATTTTTATTCATATCAAAAAATATAAAAAAATTTTATGCCACAAACTTGATACATGTCCTTTGGAACATTTTCGTGTCCTTGAGGACTTTTTTTTTTTTTTTTTGTCCTTAAAGGGCCTTTTTTTATGTCCCTTCGAGATAGTTTGCTTGTCTCGGAAATGTTTTGGTGGGATTTTTTTTTTCCTCTCTCTTTCTCTCTTCTCTCTCTCCTAGCCAGCACTAGCTCATCGCGGGCACAGAGACGAAGTTGGCAGCCAAAAAAAAAAAAGAACAAAAAAAGTAACAACAACAACAATTCTGGTGGTGGACTTCGGTCAACAACTCTAGCGGAAAGAAGGTCAAATTAGGACCGAGACGTCATGATTTTGCTCAATCGTCATCAAGGCCCCATTGCGAGCAGCTCGGATCAAATGAGATCAAACGCGTGCGGCTTAAACTGAGAGGAGATCAGAGATGGTGATGTCGCAATTCTTCTTCGTCGCCATCAAGGCTACTCTTCTTTGCTTCTTTGTCTCAGATCTAGATGGACGTAAGCAACTCGGACAAGGACAGCAAGGGCGACGATGACATCTGTGGTAGCGACGACGACTACTCTGCACGATGGCAACAAGGATGAGTGACGACCTTCAGTCCCTAAAGAAGGAGGAGGGAGAGAAGGAGAAACTGGGAAGGAGAGAATAAAAGAGGAAAACTCATAAAAGAAAGAAATGGAAAAAAAAAAATATGGTATAAGAAAATTAACATAAGTTTTTTTTTTAAGTTTTTTGTGGCATAAAAATAGATCGGAAAAAAGGTGACAAAAGGTGTAGTTTTCTCATTCTCTAATGGGAAGAGGGAAATAATAAATTTGAGAGAAGCAAAGCAGATATTTGATAAAGAATTATTATATAGCATATTCAATTAGAATAGAGTATTTTATACACACAAAAAACCAAAAGTATCCCTTTTATACTCTTTTTATTTTCTTTTTTCTTTCCTTCCTCTGTCTCATGTTCTCCCACTCAGTACTTTTTTTCCTTCCTCTCTCTCTCCTATTCTTCCCAACACTTAGGATCTTTCTTTTTTTTCCCCTTTCTCTCTATCTTCTCTCTCTTCTCTTCTTTGGCATATTAAGTTGAGGAGACCAAACTTGCTGTCACGATGCCAAACCCAAAGGCCAAAGGCTCCCGTTGTTGGAGAAGACCAAGTTAACGACGAAATGATGGCACGACCTAGATCTAGAGGCTCGTCGGAATCTACCTCACTCGTACCTACCGAGCACTTTGTCGTTGCTGCCATTCCAGCAACTTCGCTCCGTCATAGTGCCGCAAGGAGAGAAAGGGTCAAAAGAAGAGGAGAGAGGGAAGGGAAATGAAGCAGATGAAAGGGAGAAGTGATGACCATACTGACTAGGGGCATTTCGGCTGCTCCAAGATTTTGTTTTTGGAAATATGATTTTTTGTTCAAATATTATCAAACCTGTTATTTAGTTTTAGCGAAGACATAAAATATGTTATTCACTTATACTTCCTTTTTTCTAATTACAACACATTGAATTTAAAACTGTGTACTAACTTGTTTAATTATACTAGTTAGAAGCATATGCTTTGCATGTTTATTTTTACAATTTTTAAAAATATGAGTAGAGATATATGTGAGACCCAAAACGATAAAAACAAAAAAGTCAGAATAAAAAATAAGAATAAAGCTTAAAGGTCACGCTTGATAAGATTTTTATAGGACGTATAATAAATTGGAATGAAAAATTATTTTTATATGACACATCAAAAAATAATTCAATGAAGTGAATTAAAAAATAAATACAATATTTCTTTTAAAAATAAATAAAATATTATGAGAATGCAACCAAAACAAGTGCAAAAATAAAAAGAAACAAAAGATGTAGGACTAAAGATGAAATAAAAAAGAAGGGATGACAAAAACACACATCAAAAACCAAAAAAGAAAAAAGAAAAAGGAAAAAGAAAGGAAAAGAAGGAAAAAAAATAGTAGTTGGATCTTTTTATATATAATATATATACACTAGTTAGGTTTCATGTGTGAGGCACGTGGGAGTAATTTTGTAAGCCATATCTAGTGTTAAAACTTTGATTGTTATAAAACAAATGTAAAAGAATTAAATTGCAAAGTATAAAATAGAGAAACACAAAAGAGATAGAGAGAAAGATAATCTTATTATTTATCTTATTATCTACAAATATAAGTATACAATGGCCATATATATAGGCCAGGTATCATAAAGTAGGAGAAGCCAAAAGTCAAGAGTTAACAACTAAATAATATATGCCAATAGAGTTATAATTAGAAGGTTATGAAAGTTATAAAATACCAACATTAACAGTCATTAAGGTGGAGATAATACAATTCTTGAGGGTGTTAGAAATATAAGCATCCACACTAATAAACTAATTTATCCATAACCTCCCACTTGGATGTTCATCAATTAAAAATATATGCCTCGTTATAAACATTTCCAAGAAAAAATCCTAGCTAAGGAAAAAAGACTACATTATTCTCAAAAGATTTAGCTTGGAAGTGCCTTATTAAAAACCTTGCTAGGAAAACCCGATCGAGCAAAATCTATTCAAAGGAAAAAGGAATACATTCATGTCTTCTTCAGCAAAATCATACAAAGATCTTTGAGTTGAATTTTAATCTTGCGCAGTAATTTTTCAAATGTAGTCATAGGAAATATCTCTATAACAATTTCTTAAGTTGCTAGTTGAACAAATTCGATGAATGTCGTCCTTTAGGAGCTCATGCGTGAAAAAGAGCTATTCAAAAACGTGTTTTATTATGTCTCCTTAACTTGGGTGATAAACATTATATGCTTCTCATATAACACTATTAGACTTCCTTTGCTAAATAAAAGGTCACATGTTGCTTGAATATATTGGCGTAAAAATCTCAACAATGCACATAAGATGACTATCTAATGAATTGTAAATGTTTCAACACGATTCAAAGATGCAACAACAACAGTTTGCTTTATAAATCTCTAAGATATAGCACCACCACCACATGTAAACGAGTAGTATGTATGTAATCAGGCTTTATATGGATTGAAAAATATTCAACATCCAATCAATTCTAATTTGAGCATTTGAATAATATAGCCACCTCAGATGTTTCACAATGAAAACGAAATACTTGTTTAACACCTTTTCAATGTCTTTGATAACTATACCTTGCTAGTACAATAGCAAAGATTGTTGTATGAGGTCTTGTACTATTAGCAAATACATTAGCGTACTAATAGTATTATCTGGACCAAAAATTTCTTCAGTGTCACTTGGATGATAATTTTCACTTCAAGAGATCAAGAACATCTTTATTCAAGGGATCAAACAAATATTGAAGAACACATTGGGAGTGTTAGAAGGTAAACATCAATAATAATAATAATAATAAGTCAATTTAATTTATAATACTCTTTGTTAGATGTTCAACACTTTAGAATGTGCCTCATTAAAACCTTACTAGATAAAAATCCCACGGGATAAAATTTTAGTGAAGGAAAAAGAGTTTATAATTCTTATAACACATTGCTAAACCTGCCTCATTAAAAACCTCATCAAAAAAACCAAGTGGGAAAAAACCTTAACTAAGGGAAAAAGAATACAGTGCATATTTGTGTCTCCTTTGTACCGCTATCATGGTTCTATCAATAACAATTGATTTGATAGAAAATGATTGAGTCAATGCATATTATTGTTAACAAATTCAAGATATTTGCAACCAACTGTATGAACTTGTTACTCTTAGTACTTTCGCTAATATTTTAACTATCGCTCTTTAGGAGCTTATTTGTCATAAAGAATTTTATAAAAATATTGGCTATTTTTATAGGTATACATGAACAAACCTTTACCCATATTTATTTTCTAATAGGTAGAACAATGGTGCAACAATTATTTGCACATAAACTCATCTCCAAGTGAGTATAAAATATTATGCACCTTATAGCCAAACACTTATCATTCTACTTAATTATTTAGATAATATCTCATACTATAATATACTAAATTAAATACTGTGATAATATAGAAAACACAATAAATGATAACAAAAAATGCACAATATCCTTGAAAGTTTTTTAGGACAATTTTCTTATATGCAAGAGAAATTATGGATAAGGATTCTTTTAAGCAAATCTCAATCTTCATGTTTGAATAAACTTTTTTCTATGAGATTTGTCTTGTTAAATTTCTCTTAATAATATCTTTTAGGAGTTTCTATAAATAAATACAAATCCAAAAAGTTTAAGCTTATTATAAAGCAACACGAAAATATTAATTTGCTAGCATTTATGTTCTTTATATCATAAAAACATAGTGATACCATTCATATATTGATTGCATCTTTTTACATAAAGATATTTGTGATCTTAATAATTAAGCCTGCATTTTCAACTTATATCTTTTAGATCTTTGAATCCTCTTTAGTACTTTTTATAAATAGCTATATATTGTTGCAACATGTTTTCCAGATGCATTTGGACATATTTTATATATTACTAAGCCATCAAAATACAATTGCTTATCCATCACATATAAGCGCCATCACTCATATTTTTTATAAGTTTCTACAAAAATGCTTATTATAACTCATAATTTATTCTATAACTTTCATACATTTTCATATGCATTATTTCATATGAATATTCATTTCTACCCTACTGGCTTTAATATTTAAAATATTTTAGACTATCGGTCCAACATTCTTTGCATCAATGTATATACCTGCTTGGACTTTGTGTTTGTTTATTTATAGGCCATTTTCTTATGTCAATCGCTTTCGACAGATATCAAATATTTTTCAAGATCTCCACTTTCTTTTTAATATACTAATAATTTATGCTTTTTGTAATTGTCGACAATAACTTTCATTGCAATTTAACTTTACTTTTATATTGACATAACTTGTTGAGATCTCCCTATTTTCTTCACTATTTCTAAATTTCAGGTATACCTTTTGAACTATTTCAGGAGCTCAATGACTTCAAGAAGTTTGATCTTTAGCGAATATATCAAACTGTCATGTCAATAACCTTTTACGAGTATATCATATTTAAGAATATGGTCTTTTCATAATACCAACATATTTACAAGTTTCTTTGTCTTCTAATAAGTGTAGTACTTTAGGTCAGACAAGTCTTCAATGCTTTAAGCATTTCTTAAACTCATAGGTTAACAAATTCATTTAGAGTCCTTAATCCAAGCTATTAAATTAGTAGTTGGAAAAGTGATTTAGTCACTTTCTTTATCATATTAACTAACAATTTTATATTGCATTAATTGAATTGCTTAATCAATCAATCTGTGCAAATATCAGTAATATCCAACACAAATTCCCTCTCCCTTGATGGTCGGAATATTTTTCCAAACAATATTACCTGTAGGGATTTTCAAAATACATATATTCATATCTAATATGCCTTTTGGGTTAGCGAATTTCTAGTTCGTCATAACAATTTTTCATAGTTGTCTTATTACAACTCGGAAAAGAAAGTAGAAACAAGTTTCTAATATGTCCATATAAGTAATAACATGTACCCTGATGTATATCTCTCTGTGCATAAAACCAAACATAATGTAAAGACATCTCATATCCTTTAGAGCCACTATAATTATTTTTCCTTTTCATCAAAATAATGACAATATCATGGGAATTTACATCAATAACAAATATTTAATTCGTGTACTCAACAATTTAAATATTATAATCAATTAATTGACTAGGCTATGTAATAATAAATATCATTACTACTTCAATGTATTACATGCATGTGATCTTTCTAAATAATTTTATCTTACAAGCCTTTTAGTTTTCTTTCTTGTCATATTTCCACTTCCGATGGTTATACGTGACTTTTTCAAAGTTGGAGGATGCTTTGTATCATAATATTACATTATACTCAATTAAATAAACTTGAATAAAACAAAAAGGAGACAATCAATAGGTCGACTCTTTCTTTAGCTTTTTCTCCATTTATGTTTTATAAGATCACATTTATATTTTGAATGTTTAATAAGTATGTCCTTCGTGAAAGTACCATTATAGCCTTTTCATATATCATAATAATATTCTTATAATAAACAGATGGTGACAAAATTTCTCCCTTGATTTAGACTTGATATTGAAATTTAGGTGCATAATAAATACGTGCTAAAGCCTTTCTATGTTACATGTCAAGTAACTATTTTTTTATTATTTGTGGTAGTTTAATATCACAAACTTTTAATCTCCTCGTAATTTTCATGCTCCCAATGCTTATTTTATTATTTTCATTTATATAACGATGTTGGGAATCTTTAAAAGTCCTTTAGCCATCACATATATGCAATATTCATTTTAGGAAATATGCAAAAATAATTAAGAAAAATTGCTCGCTATTTTATTTTCCTTGATCTCGTCGTGATTACTTTCATAATTGTAATATTATTGAACATTTATATCATGGAATATGTAAAGCCAAATAGCCAATTAAATAATATTCATGGCTCTTAATAAATTATTGGCTTGAAAGTATATGTCAATATAGTGTCTTCATGTCATCAAAGACTATCAACAACCATCTAAGGATAATAATTGTAAATTTATGCAAATTGATCATCCCTAACTAATAATGACATATTAGTATTGATAAAACTAATATAAAAATAACGGCTAATCAAATCATGATATAAATTAAAAGCTACATAAAACATGAGTACACGTGCCTCCATATATGGAAGAAATGCCTATACTTTAAAGAACACGTATGTTATTGAATTTGACATTAAACAATAAATTTTTAAACAAAACTAAATATAATATCAGGCATATAAATAATCTCATCATGAGTTTTGTTTTACTAATAAAAATCCATCAAACCAAATGAAAGATCTAATTTTAAATCTTTGATAAAAGATATACTATATATCATGGTTGTTTTCAATAATACTGCTAACAATAACTATTATATTACTTTTCTTTTGGTTGCAAACTGTGTTGATAAAAATTATATACTGAAACATATATAAAGGCATAAGATTTATATGAATGTAATCTAAGAAAAAGTCATTAGGTTATATACTCATAAAACATTTAGAATTTAATGGTTTTGTTGGTCAATTACTACTACTACTATTTTGGATAGGTAAATGGATTTTTTTTAAAAAATTTATCACTTTTGACATCGGTTAATTAGCAACTGACGTCGAAATGTTACTTACCATGTTCGTCAGTGACTTCGACATTGTCGGAATAGATGTCAAGATTTTGACCGATGCTGTAGCCTTTAAATATTTGCTTAAAACTGACATAATAGGCTCTTCGTGTAGTAGTATGTTATTAGTCTCTGACTTTATGTTGATTGGTTGACTGGTATAGATTCTTATATATTGATATTGATAATAGCATTTTGTTTAAGTAGTCAGGAGTATAATTTTTATGTTTAGTTATGTTTTGCTAAGACTAATTGAGAGTATGCATTATGCAAATAATTATTACTTTCACCAATATATGCTTGCAAGCCATTCTTTAAGCAAAGAGAGATAACATAGAGAGAGAAAATGTAAATAGAGAATGAGGAGAGAGGGATTATTAAGAAAACAATGAGAGATAGAGAATGATGATAAAGCAAATTGTATAGAGAATATGATGAGAGAAAAAGTGTAGAGTGATAATGAGGAAACAAAATTATAAGAGAAAATTTTAGAAATTAAATGAGAAAAGAAATGTATAATATAATACAAGAACATATATTGCAATACAACATGTTTAAATGATTTAAAATCAAACATTATATTTTGTAAACTATATAGTATAATATGATACGATATGATACAATGCAATATAGTACACGAGACCTAACATATCATGAAGTCATTTCCCTATGGCCTTTAAAAACAACAACAACAATGGACAACAACATCAAATTCTTAGAAAATGTGAACAAAAATTTAAATTTTTTTGTAAGAAAAAACATTGTAATAAAATAATTTGAATTGTGGTTGAATCTATGAAGATTGTAATAAAAGAAACATATATGTTATACGGTGAGAATTGTTAGCTGGTACCAATCGAATCTAGGAGAAAGGCACTAGGAGTCAGTGAAGCATACTTTTCACTACTTTCAGAGAACAAAAAATTATATGCTTATGTACTCTAGATTGGATCTCACTCTTGTTGGTTACACAGATTCAGATTTTCAATTCGATGTGGATTTGAGGAAGTCAATTTTAGGCTCAATGTTTACCTTGAATGGTGGAGTAGTTGTATGTAGGAAGATTAAGCAATCTTGTATAGTTGACTCTACCATGGAAGCTGAATATGTTACAACTTCGGAAGTTGCAAAAGAGGTTATCTGGCTCCGTAATTTCTTGAGGGATTTAGAGGTTGTCCCTAACCTTGAGCGACCGATGAAGCTGTACTGTGAATAAAGTGCTGCTTTAGCAAATGCAAAGGAACCAAGAGTCGTCAAAGAGGAAAACACAACAAGAGGAAGTATCATCTCATTAGAGAGATTGTACAGTGGGAGATGTAACAATCTAGAATGTCGATTTGGAGAATAACCTGGCTGATCATTTTACCAAAACTTTATAGACTAAAAGCTTTACGGGTCATCTGGAAGGGATGGGAATTCGAGAGATGTCACATATGTTATAACCCAAGTGGAAGAATATTGGGATTAGTGCTTTTATAGCGTAAAGTAAGTAAGACATTATAATATTTAAAGTATTATATAATTAATAAAATAAATTCCATTTAATTTTCTAAATATATATTTTGACATGTGTGTGTGTGTGAATACAAGTATCATAAAGATTTCAATACTTGTAAAAGTCGAATCATGTATATGAAGCGTTCGTAATGCAGAGGATATTATGTATACTAAGTATAAAATTGGTTTATAATCAGTAGATAAAACTAGGACGCTTTATCTTGCTTAAGATTGTGATGTTGTCGATTTCAAACTAAGTGGAATAATCTTATCTGGATCATAGTAATGTAATTACTGAATAGAGACATTAGTGTATTTAGAGCACATAAATCCTGGGCCAAGATAGAATTTAATTTCTTGTGTAATTCCATAACAAGAAATTAGTACTCTGTCATTGTTGATCATTTTATGGATTGTACCTTAATCTTAAGTTAATTAGTGGACTCATATCTATGTATTATATGTTTTGATTGCCAATGGGTGAGATGTATATGTTCACGATCAAAAATGGTACATTGAAGATATAGTATTATAGGTAGCTGGGAACACTACTCAAATATATGGAATCCACAACTCCTACTAAAGAGGATGATGAGAAAATATTCTCATAAGTATTAGGAACTTAGGTATAAAGAACTTGCTCTTTGATATAGAATATCAATATTTTCCAAATCCTTATTTATGATTTGTTCATAAATAGGTCGCCCATTAGAGAATTAATGAAACTCATGGACAAAGATTTAATTAGAGAGGTTGTACGGAAAACAATAAACCTAGCTCTAATTACGAACGTTATTGTAGAGGGTATTATCATATGGCAAATGATTATATCAATGGGCAACTTTATTATCAACATTTAATGTTTAAGGTTTCCTGTAATTTTATATATAATTAAAGAGAATAGCTTCGGATCTGATAGTGGTGCAAACTAGGGTTAATAATTATTATTAATTTAATTATGAAATTATGAAATTATAAATGATTATTGGAAATTAAATTATATATATCCATTGGGTAGAATTTAAAATAAACACAGTGCTTCATGTACACTATACGTGGCACCAACCACTTTTGCTCCGGGAGCGCATGTGGTGCCAATTCCATGATCAGGAGATTCAAATATATCACATGATCTTTATGTTATCTATTTGTAATCTCAATGTAAAAAATATATTTTTCAAAAGTTGAAATAGATACTGCATAATAATTATTTATTTTATGAGATATTACAAATAATTGAGAAGATCATGGACGATAGTTATTTTAAAAGTCAAAATAAATAATATCTCAGTTTGAACCAAAATCAAATCTAAACAGATACTGGATGGATACATGATTGTACTATTGGAGGTAGTTATGACACGTGTCACTCTTCTGTTGGAAGAAAAAGATCACGCCCACAAACCTAAAGGTAATCCTCAATAGAATCCTGGTGGGATTTTGCTCCAGCTTTCAAGCACCAGTGTATCTATAAATAGACCTTGGAGGCTTTATTTTCTATAGATTTTTCTCTAGCCTTCATCTAGTATTCTTATTTGTTTTTCCCTTTAGAACTTTAAAGAACATCTGTTGAGAAAGATTAGAAGGAGATAGTGAAGAGACTTTCTAAGATATCTCATTGGTACACACACCAATTGATCCAGAAGAAAGAGAATAGCAAAGAAGATCTAAAGGTTTTGAGACGCTTAATTATCCAATGCTATTGCCAAACTTGTAAGTTTGTGATTTATTTGATTATTGCATGTAACATCATGAGAAGGATCTTAAGAGTTAAAGAAAAAATTTAAAACCTTATTTTGCTGCGTTTTCACTGATTTTATTGAAATTTTTCTAGGACAAAGCAACACTTGCTACAACATCATCTGGAGTAGCTGCATCAATCTTACCAGAAGGCTGTACTACACATTTAAGATTTAAGATTCTTCTTAATAATGAATAAAGGAATTCATATGTTGTTAGAAATCAATCAAATTTGGAAAAGTTAATTCATAATGCAAAGTCAATAATTTAGGATGAAGCTCCTGTGTCTCATCAACAAGTAATAGAAGCTTTAGATAAAATTTAACGAGACATGAATGACATGAATGAATGTTTTGGAAGTTAAGTTGTTGTATTTGCGGGTGATTTTCATCAAGTATTACTAGTTATATGTGTATGTGTGTGTGTGTATATATATCTTTATTTCTTATTATGTTTTCATTTTCTTTTCACATACCTCATTGCTTAAGTGCCTGCTTCCATTAAACTTATTTCTTCCCTACCAAACACATCCATATTTATTTGGCAGTAGCTCTTTTTATCTTCCAAAGATATTATGTGATGGATGATATACCGCCTCTTGGTTCGCTTATCTCTTAAATACTATTTCCTAAATTTTTCTTTGTACAATCATGTGGGACTCCATATTCTTTCCTTTAGATAAAATTTCTTCCCAAATTCTTGCCAAGATATTCTCCATTCTTTCTGTGTTGATCAATGGCTGGAGGTTAGATTTCCTTTCTTTTACGTTTCTACATTTAGATTATTTTTATGCAATTTGGTTTATGCATATAGGTTGAAAATCATAATTTCGTATGTGTAAATTTCTAACATTTGATATCAAGAGCGTGGTTTTTTCTCGGCCTTGATATATTTGAAAGGAGCTTAATGGAGTTTTTCAAAATACCAAAAACTTTGTTGTATTTGAAATCATTTTTCGATGATTTTTGACGAAAACTAAATTTAGAAATCATTAGAAAATTGATTTTCTAATATTTTTAGGTTTTTAAAAATGTCAATTTTGGTGCCCATAAGGTATAGAATCAACCAAGTCTGCAATTGAACCCATTTGGATCAAATTCGAGCGAAGAAGACCCAAAATAACGTGTAAAATCGAAATCAGGGGCAAAAAATGACATATCTTTTTGGCCCCGAAAGGGCACAATTTTTGCTTAAAAATGACATGTCGTTTTTCTTAGTGAAAAATGACGCATTGTTTTGCTAAGTGATTGTCACGTTTTAGGCTAAAAATGACATGTCGTTTTGATCAAAGAAACTCGTCTGTCGTTTGTGAAAATGACATGTCATTTTCTTTCAATGATGTCTTGTTTTTAGGGGGCATTTTTGACAAAAAAATCCAAAAAAAATTTAATTAATTCTGTTTTGGTATTTTTTACAGAATTTTTTATTTGAGTATTTTGGAAAATTAATTTTTGATGAATCTAAAATAAATTTAATGAAATCCAAGATGTTATTATTTATGTTTAAATAAAATTTTGAAAATTTATTTTAGATATGGTTATGAATTTATGCATAATTTATTTTGCATGTATTCTTTAGTTGTTGTTTTTAATTCATGAATATCTCATGCATAAAAATTAAATGTCTTGAGTGATTTGTATAATTTTAATTGATTTAAGAGTGGCCACAGCATCTTAGATTATATTGAAATTTACATTAAGTTTTTTAAATCACATGTAATTAAACAAACATTAATTGTAACTAATTATATTTGGTATAATGAAATTTATCCCATAAGAAATTTTATTATATTAAATATGATTGGCTAGAATGAAATATTAAATTATTTTCTTAATTTGCTAGCAGGGATAAAGAAATAGAATATAGTTTAATAGTTTCATCATAAGGTTGTATGTGAATCAATGTGAATTAGAAACTTAGCCCACAGACAGTTTTTATATGTCAATGATTCATAATTCTTGTAGCATGATTTACATCATGACATATAGTTATTAGCTTCAAATTTTTGTGACATAAGCATGTATGTTTAATGTATTGCAGTAATTCAACCTGTTAATTTATCTGATATAAAATGTGATATTCCCGAGCTTGAGGGTGATAACTATAAGTCTAGAAGGAGAGGATTCTCCTTCATTGGGGGTGGATGGACATTGACTATGCCATCAGAAAGGATGAACCGCCCTCTATCACTGAGACCAGTACTCTAGATGATATTGGTCGATATGAAAAATGAGAGCCATCTAATTGTTTCTCAGTTATGTTCATAAAGACCAAAATCTCTGCTAGGATTAGGGGTTCGGTTGATCAATATGACAATGTCTGAGCACTACTGAAGACTATTGATGAGCAATTTGAGTCTTTAAATAAGGCATTGGTAAGCACCCTAATTATATAGTTTTTATCCTTAAAGCTTACCGGTATAAAAGGCATTCGTGAGCATATCATGCGCATGAGGGATATTGCGGCTCAATTAAAGACACTTGAGATTGACATATCTAATTCTTTCCTAGTACATTACATTTTGAACACTTTAGCCTCTGAGTATGGTCCCTTTAAGATCTCCTATAACACACATAAGGACAAAAGGTCAATTAATTAGTTGTTGACCAAGTGTATTTAGGAGGAGGGAAGACTCATCATAGAAGAGGGAAAGAAAGTAAATTTGGCACGCCAAGGAAATAAGAAGAAACATCAAGCCAAGCAAAAGAGGAAAGGCAAGGTTCCTGCCCAACCGGATATTAAGAATGAGTTCAAGTGCTTCTTTTATAAGAAGAAGGGGCACATAAAGAAGAACTGCTCTAAATTCTGGGAATGGCTTGATAAAAAAGGTACTCAATTCTCACTTGTCTATCATGAATCTAATATGATTGATGTTAATTATAACACATGGTGGATTGACCCTAGTTCTACAATCTATGTTACCAATTCCATACAAGGATTGCAAGACCTGCGGAAGCCAGTGAGAAGTGAGCAAATCATCTATTTTAGAAATAAAATGCGCTCATATGTAAAGGTTGTAGGAACGTGCAAACTAGTCTTAAGTAGTGGCTTTATTTTGTATTTAGAAAAGACATTTTATATTCCTAGTTTTTCTAGAAATTTAATTTTAGTTTCCAAACTTGTATCAGTTGGATATTCCTTTAAATTTTTAGAATCTTCGTTCAACTTGTTTTATAAATATGATTTTATTGGATGTGTTACTTTGTCTGATGGTCTTTTTTGTCTTAATTTACAAAATGATGCCAGTTGTACTACTATGCACATTCATAAAAATGTTGGTATAAAGCGATGTGTTGTAAATGATGAATCCTGCATGTTCTGGCATCGAAGATTGGGACATATCTCCATTGAGAGAATTAAGATATTAGTAAATAATGGAGTACTTAGTAGTTTAGATTTTACTAATTTTGATATTTATGTGAATTGCATTAAGGTTAAGCAAATCAACAAATGAAAGAAGGGTGCCAAGAGGAGTTCTGATTTATTAGAAATCATACATACGGATATTTGTAGTCCAGACATGGATACTACTCTCAAAGGTATTTTGTCTCTTTCATAGATGACTACTCGCGATACATGTATCTCTACTTGCTTAACAATAAAAATGAAGCACTAGATGCTTTTAAGGTCTTTAAAGCAGAAGTAGAAAAACGGGGAAAAAAAAAAAAAAAAAACTAAGATCGTGAGATCAGATAGAAGTGGAGAGTACTACGATAGATGCATTGCGCATAGACAAGCACATGGTCTATTTGCTAGGTTTCTTCAAGAACATGAGATTGTTGCCTAATACACTATGTCTGGTTCTCCAGACCAAAATGATGTAGCTAAAAGAAGAAACCCAACATTATTAGACATGGTGTGGAGTATGCTTGCTAGCTCTAAACTTCTTAAGTCCTTGTGGACTGAAGCTCTCAAGACGGCAATGTATATATTGAACCGAATTCCAACCAAGGCTGTCCCAAAGACGCCTTTTGAGTTATTCAAAACTTGGAAACCAAATTTGTGACATGTACACGTTTGGAGATACCCGTTGGAGATAAGAGTTTATAATCCACAAGAAAAGAAGCTAGACCCAAAGACCATAAGTGGATATTTTATTGGTTATGTTGAACGGTCTAAGGGATACAGATTTTATTGTCTATCTCATAGTACTACCTCATTTACTCATTTTGTTCTCTTCTTTTTACTATGTCCGAGTTACTGGTACTTTCTCTTCAGTCAGTTTGAAATGCTGTCCAACTTGCTGAATGTTTTTCTATTACCACATCTTATGACTTTATGTCTAAATATCCTATTATTCAGCTTTCAAACATTAATAATTCACTATTGTTTAAAGACGGTGATACTTGCATATTCTTGACCCTACCATTTCACTTTACAACCAAATTCTTTTTAGTTATGGAGTTCTGTTTGATGCCTCAGTAGAATACCAAGATCCCATCATGCCTTTTCAATGTCGCTCATTCATAAACAAGGTAACATATCACCATAATAATAATGATGATGATCACGAGGACGACGGTGGTGATGAACATGATAAATAGATACAAACAATAGCTATAATTATAATTATAATGATAAATAAATAACTGTAATTGTCACAATGGATAAAAAGACAGAACATACGAGTACTTACACCAAATTGGATAACAAGATAAACAATCGTACTTACACCAAATTTGATAACATGATAAACAATCATCTCGAATTTGGTTGATGGAAAGTTACAACTAATGAATCTTATTTACCTGATGTCGACATTGTTTGGATCAGGAAGGCTACAGTTGTGAACGAGAAAACTAAGAAAACTAATATTATCTGATTTGAAAATGATATCAAAAGCTTGCATAAGGAAAGCGTCACTCCACTCTATATATATATATATATACATACACACACACACACACACACACATATATATATATATAACTATCAAGTCTATGACCGGAGTTGAACTAGCCAATATATTTTTAGATACAAACCAATAGATTACATATTTCTTTCTGTATTACTTTATATTTTAGCGTGATCCTTATTGCATTGTTAGGCCGTGGCATTACTTAAATAACTTTACATCGCATATGATCTCCTTCTTCCTTGCTTGCTCTCATGCGCGTAACCTCCTACATTTGTATGCCTTTGTAGATATTGTGTAGGTCTTGCTTTTAGCTTATTTTGAGAAGTCCACATAGCATTTTGTCATTATTTTGACAGTGCAATATCACCAAGAGGTAACTGAGAGATCCATGCCTTCGATTTTTTGTTCATTTGTGGCCAATCATGCCATCTAACCCATGTGGCTAATGGGCCACTTTTGGGAATGCTTTTCCTTGTGCCAGTATCTTGCCTTGCTAATGCGTTAAATTATTATGAATTAATATGTTATGTCACAAGTCTTACCATCGTGGGTCCCTTAAGCAATGCCATGTTCACTTATTCCAAGACTTATCTCATAACATTTTAAATAATTTTACGTCCATCTCTTTTGTCCATTTTCCTGAAACATCGACATCAGCCTAGTCAAGATGGAGAGGGGAAAGGATAATAGTGATAATCTAATAGACGAAAAAATTAGAGGGTATCGAGAATTAGCATGCCAATAGGAAAAAAGAGGGCCTTTTTTTTTAATCTTTTTACCTTTGAAGTGGTATGGTTTTCATTCTTCCATAAAAGTAGTATATTTAGATGCCACCTCGCAAAAGTGGCTTTGTTCATATCATCTAATATTTTAGTTTGATATCGTTTAATACAGTAAAAGTAAAAAATACCCCTTGCTTTTTTCGTCCATAGAAATGACTTTTTGCATAAATGTCCGATAAAATAACGCTCACCGTGATGGCGTGTGAATTTACAATCCAAAAAGGTAAGTCACAGTTACAAAGTGAAATGATGTCCACTCAATAGAAGTTCGGAATACTATATAGCATTAATACATCAGAATAAAGGATAGTACAAAGACATCAAAACAAAAGAGAAAGAGGCAGAACGCATAACATATCAGAGAAGATAATGGAGCAATAGATTGAATTGAAGAGTAACACGTGTTAATATAAGAAGGTATTCTAATAAATGGACGAAGAAGATCATACATAAATCAACAGTCTAGAATAAATATTTTTCAACTGAATTTTATGCTCCTAAAATGCCTATAAATAGGAATCGTAATTATTTATACACTTTTGTCAACTTGAGAAATAATGAGAATTATTCTTTGAGGTTTTTATCTAGTTTTAAGTCTAACAAAGGAAGTATTTTGTTTGTTGTTTATCCAATTTTTGAGAAAAGCAGTTTGTCCATTGTTTATTAAATGGCAGAACTTGTTTGTATTGAGTTTTAACTTACAGATACTAACAGAGAAATATTCATAATGATAAATATTTGAGAAAAATTGATAATGTTATAAATATTTTCATCATTGATATAGTGTCCGGAAAAATCATTTAATTAATAAGTATAATTAATTAAAGATTTTTTTATTACTAAGCCATTAAATACGTAAAAAAAGTAAGAGTTTAGAACCCACAAGGGCAAGCACTTGTTAAAGTGTCAGAAACAATAACAATATGACAAGCTTAGTTATACTATACATATTGAGCAAGTTTAGGAATAATCGCGAACCTTCAACTAGAAGGCTTGGTAGAACAAGCTATTATATAATAAGATGAACGATTATGAAAGAGTGCGAAAGTTAAAAAAAAAAAAAAGATTGACGTAAGATAAGTTAATACATCCTCAAGAGTCTGATTAGAATTTTGGTCTGATAATTAAGTGCTTGATCAGTTACATTTGGTAGAATTTAAGTATTTAAGTCAAGGGTTTTCTTGGAAACCCAAATACTTATTATACTTAATGATTTGTGAATTTCATCCTACGATTCTATAATTAGAATAAATTCCATAATATACAATACCGTTAAGTGTTATGAGAAGCTATTAGAAATCAGTTCAAAATAAAAAAACCTTTCATCTTAAAGTCAAGATGAAGGGAGTTTATCAGCAAAAGACTTGAAATTCAAAAAAGATAAGAATTTCAAGTATGGTATTGTGTTAACAATGTATAAATAGATACTCCAACGCAGGTAAATGACATTAAGTAGCTCTCACTCAGTATGAAGAGTTTCATACTAGGAAACATCAAGAAATTAGCGTTACAAGTGCAACAAACATGGATAGTCTTAGTAATGGCTAAGGAAACTCTAGAATTATATGTTGAAATTTAAATACATAAGTTAGGAATTTTCTTAGGAAATCCCATGTTATGTTTTGTGGAATTACAACATAAATTTCAAAACTTCTACATTAAATATTAAAGAGAGATTTTAAAGCTCTTCTAAGCAAAATAATTCAGTTGATGCACACTGTGATTTAAGGTGGAGAAAAATTCAAACCATAAATTAACTTGAAATTTTAATATGCGAGAATTTCAAGTACAGTATGGCGTTAGAAATAACTTAATATATAAAATATTCTTGATTGTTCATTAGCTAGAGTCAGAGTTATGCAAATAGCATTTTCGATAAAAATGCTACCCGGACTAGGGAATTGACACTGTTGAAAACTATGTTAATTCCGAGACAAGTGCAAGAAAAGTTAAGTTTAGATTTTATGCAGTCAAGGAATAGTTTTAAGATTGATGGCAGTCTAATTTTAGTATGTGACGCAGAGATAATATCGTTACCGATTAATTCATATGTTAGTTTTGGGCTCTGATTAAGTAGGATTAGAGGACCTATTGGAAACCAAAAATCCCATTTTAGATATTCAATTACTCCAATTAAACAAGACAAGAATTGGTTCCACAAATCAAGGGACTCTTGTGGGTAAAGGAGGGTGAGAAAGAGACTATAAAGTGACAAGGAATAGTTTAAAGCCTAACCTATCTTTGACTAAGTTGATGAAGCTAGTTTCCCTCCCAATTTTCCTTAGGATTGGCGCTACACTTAAAGGGTTTTTGATACAAAATTTGACCCATGTAATCCCACTTAGAAGCTAAGGAATAAATATTGGGAATTAATCCAAGATTAACACAAAGTCTCTAAATAGGACCCTTCACAACTTAAAGTCCATTTTCTTGTTCATTTCTCTTCATTTCTTCAAGAAAGAAAACTGCCCTCTAAGCTCTCCCTCACCCTTTCTGAACTGTGGCTCTCCTTCGCTCACTCTCTAAAAAGTTTTCACTTTTTCACACTCACTTAAACCCACTTAAGTCTAGAGGAAGAAAAGAGGGAAGCAAACGGTTTGTTTAAGTTTGGTCTTCAAGGTTAAAATCTTAATCTAATACCTTTTCATTCTTAAATGTAATTAAATTTTTATGTATTTATATTCAAGGCCATGTAATAAGCTCCTAAAAGTGTGTTTTAAGTTAAGTGTTGTAAGTTTAAGTTATGATTTAACATGTTTAGTCTAGGTTCAGTTGTGATTTTTAGACAACAAATTTCCCTACATTATTCATGCTCAAATACAGACACTTTACGGGTCGATTTCAAGATTTTCACAAACACAAAACTTTTAGATCTTGATGTTTAAAACAAATTCTTGTGACTAAGGTTTTTTTGTTTCTGACTCTTAAGTTGGGTGTTCCAGAACATTTTGAAAACTACTATAAAAAGATGTTTTATACACGGCAGCCATTGTTTTGATGAAAGTGAGTCTCTTAAAGGCTGAATATTGATTTTTGTAAAACATGAAAGCTTTAGATCTCAAGAAGATAAAGAACTTTTATGAAGAAAATTTTTTATGATTCTGCCGTTGAGATAGTGTTACGAGCAGGTCTCAAAAACTACACAGTATAGATACCAAAAATACTATAGGGGTTGTTTGGTAGTTTTTTTAAAATAGCTAAAATTATTTTTGTTTTGAAAAATGAGAATTTTTTTGAAATTGTGTTGAGAGTGTTTTTAAAATTTTTGCCTCAAAAAACATGCGAAAACATTTCAAAAAATTGTAGAAACAAAACCAAATGGGGCCATAGTTTCTTGTTTTGGCAAAAAAAACCCAAAATTTTCTAAATTTTGATTTTCATAAAACTTAAAAATTTTAGATCCTAATGAAACAAAGAACTTTCATGGAAAAAAAAAATTCTTAAGATTCTACCTCTAAAATGAACTTTGAAATAGAGTTTAAAAAAATCACCACTTTTTATAGAAAAGTATTATTTCGGTAAAGTTTGATAAAATCACTGAAAACTTTATGTTAGGGACAAAAAACGAGATTTTAAAAAACATAAAAATTCTATACTTCATCAAAATGAGGAACTTTTTTGAAGAAAATTTTTAAGAAATTTTTTCTAATATACAGTTACACAATGACTTTTAGAACTAACGAAAAATTACTTCTATGGTATTAGTTTTAAACAAAACGCATATTTAGTAGCAGAATTACAATTCAAGACCAATAGAGGAATTATAGAACTCGAAAAACTATATGAGCCTACAGTTTACAGTTTTTTCAAATTCAGATATTTAAGTTTTGACACGACAATTATTACATACAAAATATGGATTTCCTTAACAAACTTCAACAAATTTTCAAGCGGATATTAAAACACAAATTGTAGAAACTCAAAATGTCAAGGCTGTAATGTTACAATGCAATTACGGGCTTAACACCTTTACGAGTTAAGCAATTTCTCGAATCAAAGTTCCGACGGTCTAATATTTAGAATACCAGTATAACACCTCTTGTATTAGTAGGCCATATTGAGCCTATTAAAATGAATAGTAACCAGATATGGGTTTAGAGGCCCAATGACACTATTCATATCCAAATGTACCTTTTGTTCAAATACAAACCTATAAGAAATTATTAAGCTAAGTTATTAAAAGAAGATAATTAATTAATTAATTATCAATACTAGCACAATCAATAAAAGGCAATTAAGGATAATTATTAAAATTGAAAATCTAAGTTGTAGGGATTTAACTTAATTGGTCCTTTTAACTACCCAAGTCGCCAGTTAGTCCCATAATAAAGGAAAATTCTTTTAAAAGAGGATTTAGATTTCCGATTTTCGATATGCCATATTAATTAGCATAAAACAAGTTAAGTTCACACTTTCAACGGGTGTTTCTCTGCAAAACCTAAGTGTATGTGGATAGAAACACAACAAGATTGCAAATTCTATTTTTTGAAAACCAGGTAAGATGGAGTCTCTCCTATAACACAGAAGCTACGGTTTTCAAATTAAATGTTTTTATATGGTTTATGCAAAATATGAAATGCATGATCGATGCTAAGCTCTGTCATGCTATGCTTATGCTATGCTATGCTATATTTATGTCATATTATAGTATGTTATGTTACAATGTGCCTGTGGTATGATATACCATGTTACGTTATGTTATGGCATAATTATGTCATACACCATATGTCATGTATGCATTGTTAATTGTACTACATGCTCATTTTAAGTCAAGCATGTTTATGATATGCGGTATGTGATTCTATGTAATAGCATGTCATGTGACATACACATAATAAGATAAGTAAGACAAATAAGATGATATGTTACAGCTGTCGTACCAACCTCTCGACCTATAAGGAGGCATTAACTTAAGTTTATAATCTCAATATCATTGAGGACCTTGTGAATTCTAATCTTTCAAGTATCACGCGCAACTGATACGAACACTTGAGCCCATTTAGTACGACAAGATTTGTTCATAAGAAAGCATAATCAACTCATGCATCATTTGTTAAATGTTTTAAATTATGTTTTGTGAGTGTAAGTTCCTACTTGCTGAGCAAAAGCTCATTCGGTTATATTCATATTGTAGGCAAGAAACTTGTCAGCAATATTTGATGGATAATGGTGAGCGGCGGATGAATAATGGAAATAGAAATGGATATTGCTTACACAATGAATGTTTCCAAGTATGTTTAGAAAGAATTATGTATGTATATTCAAATAGATTTATATAAGTATGTTTTAAAAGCTGAGATTATAGTCATACAACCTTAGCTAAGATAATTTCAAGATTAATATGTCACAATAGTTATTGCAACAAATGTATGTAAGTTTCAAATAAAAAATATATAGCGCTATTTAATTTGGAAATGTTTTAAGGAAGTTTTATTTTAAATTAAGAGATGGTTTAAAAGAAACTGGTTAAAGTAATTATTATTACGATTTAAAAAAAAAAACTATTTCGTGAATCCAAGTAATTCATGATAAGATATGTTTGTCTAAGATTATATAGTTGAGTAACAACGATATAAATAGGCTCATCATAGTTGATGCTAAATTTAACACCAAAAATAGTACTATAAATTCCACCCCAAATGCTAAAATTTTATATTGACACATTAATTTGACATTATAACAAAATTGCTCTAACGAGCCGATTGCTAAGGATGTTTGACAAAGTTGGTTAAAACTAACTTTTTTCAAAACACTGTAATTATGAAAGCTTTACGCTATAGCAACTTTTTGCTTTTTAATGTAGTATGTGAGAGCTTTATACTACTTCTTAACTAAAAAGTTGGTTCTAACTAACTTTACTAAACACCCTATTAGTTTATTACATAGAAGTAGAATTCAATAAAATAAGACTATATTGGACACGTTATCAAGCTCCTGACCCTAAATTTGATCTTTGAACTCATTATATAGTGGCATTTTCTTAGTGGGAATAGTTGTAAAACATAGAGTTTCCATTTGAGCAGATCAAAGGTGGTATGGAGATTGACATTTAATGGTTTGGAGCATTGTTTTTGGCATATTCAGCCTACGGCGATAGAAATCCTTTTGGAAGTTGATCTGTGTGGTGGTGGAATCCTTGTGGTCGGAGGAATAAAAGCAAAATTCAATAAAATAACACTATATTGGACGCATCGTCTAGCTCTTGACTCTAAATTTGTTCTCTAAACTCATCAGACAGTGGCATTTTTGTAGTGGGAAGAGTTGTAAAACACAAAGTTTCCATTAGGGCAGATCAAAGGCATTGCGGAGGCTGATATTCAATGGTTTGGAGCATTGTTTTTGGCACATTCAACTTGCGGCGATCGAAATCCTTTTGGAAGTTGATCTGTATGGTGGTGGAATTCTTGTGGTCGTGGGAATGCGGTCTTCCGATGACGACGGTGGTGGCGTGTGGAGCTTATGCATCGCTATACAGGCGGCACCTTGATCACACTATACACCTCTCAGGCTCTCCTACTTTCTTTGGTGGCTCTTTCGTTGGTTATCTCCTCACCAAAGTTTTGTCAGAGTTGCTTGAGATTTTGCTTCTTTTTTTTTTTTATATGTTGTTGTTGATTATAATGATTGTCTTAGCCCGATTTCATGGTGTGCTTGTCTTGTTCTATAGTGTTAGGTTTTGTTTTTAGTATTCTAGATTTGTTTCTTAGCGATATTTTATATAGCCTTGATGCTATGGATCTCTCAATTTTGATGGGTCGGATTTTTCATCAATTGTAGAATTTTTTATAAGAGTCGTGTGTGTACTTCATTGTTTGTATACTTATTTAGGTATTTATTTTGCCGAACTCAGTACACATCTATTCTACTTAAGTTTCATTGGACTCGATTGCTTATCACGTAGTCATGCTTTCCTCTAATTTGAGGTCGTAAATTCAATATTAGTATTTGTATTTGCTTAATTTTAAATTATATTCTCTTTTAAAAGAAAAACAAAAAGAAAAAGAAAAGAAGGCATAATCTTTAGAGCTGTAAGAAAATTGGCATAAAGAAAGAAATAAATGAATCTAGCGTAGCAACTTCAAATTTCAACACCACGAAAGTTAATGATCCGAAGTCAATAAAATTTTAGACAGGTAAGTGAGAAATATCTTTGCAGAGCAGCCCTAGAATATAATTAGGGCATTAAGCCATTAATTTTGCTTCAGAGAAACAAAGCTATTTTATCTTGCCTTCCCTATTAACATGAGACGAGTAAAGTCATGTCCTGAATCTGAGGAAATTCATCTCCTAAGTCTTGTGCGTGTTTATGTTATTAAGATATATTTGTAGTTATGGTTGGACATAATTTTAATTTTTCCGTTATTTGATAATGAAAAAAAAAATCAATAGATGGTCGTGTTTAATATTATATCAATTTCATCTCATATTTGTTGTTGTTGTTGTTGTTTAAGAGAAAATGCATGTAGTTTTTCTTTAAATTTTAGGTTACTTTCATATTTGACCTCCGAAGAGTTAGGGTCATCCTACTTTAGCCCTGACACTCCAAAGGACACAAATTTGGCCCCCCAAAGCTTCAATTTTTGACACCAACGGTCCTTCCGACTCTCAAACATTAAATTTTTGATGATTTGTGCACATGAGGTACACATAGTATGTAAGTAACAAGTTAAATCATAAAAAATCCTCACTATTTCACCTCCTGAAGGATGGTAGATTCGAGATTTGAAAAAATCTTACTGAGCTCCAAGTATAGATTAATCATGTTAGGTTCAATGTTAAATAGAAACAAATTGTCTTCAATGACTTGTTACCTACATGTCACGTGAGATACATCTCACGAGTACCAATCATTGGATATTTAACCTTTAGGAGACAAAATGACTATGTTGTCACAAATTGAAACTTCAAGGGTCAAATTTATGCCATTGGAGATGTTAGGGCCAAAGCGCAAAGACCATAATTTCTCAAAGGTTAAAGATAAAAATAACTTGAATTTTTGTTCTGCTGTGTTTATTATGGTATGTTTGTTTCATGCATTCTTTAAACTTAATGGACTCAAATTTGGATTCGAGTATCAAGAATCCTTCAGATACGTATTTGTTTCTCCCAAAATTTGAATCATTTGAGTATCAAGAATCTAAGTTTTCAGAGTTCTCATCCCCCTAAACTTTTGATACTCGGATATCATTGCTACAGTAAAAACTAAAATTTTCTCTCTTATATTTGAGGAAAAAAAATTACAACTTCTTCATTTGATATCCAATTGAGATTATTCTTTTTTCACTGTACCTTTAATGAAGAGAGGAATAAATCAAGATCCATATTGTATTTTTTTTAAGATCATTAACATTAAGATTTTATTAGATTTATTAATAAATCAAAAACTATCTCTACTATCTCTTTAAACACAAATTTCAATTTTATTCCATACTCAGATTAAAACTTAAATGCACATCCAAACGTCAATTTGAATAATAATTCAAATCACTAACTCAAATTCTAATTCAAATCATACTAACTCAAATTAAATCACTAATTTGAATTCATTTACTAGACGGACCCTATAATCTTGATGTTGCGCTGTTATCGCTAAGTTAATAATAAATTAAAAAAAATGTGTTAGTTATCCAAACGACATGTCCCCAACTTCTAGATGAATTGGTCATGTCATATTTTATTGCATTAATCCCTCGTATGACGTATGACCCTTCGTCATTTAATTCAAAGTGACAGTGTGGTGTACCATTTGAAACTACGAAGTTTCAAAAAAAGAAAAGAAAGCAAGCCGCCACGTTTGAAAAGCTAGCGTGACGCAACCCCAATACATTATTGATTATGCAAAAACAAGATGGTAATTAAGCGCAAAGAGAATCATCATACAAAAGATATATTTTATATACAAGGAGAGAGTTACAATATTGTCGAACAAAAAGATGAGTGGAGATATAATTAGACACAGAAAGGTGTACACAAACGGAATATGGATGCACATAGCAGAGAAAGGGGAAGCCTCGGGACCACTGGTGCTGCTCATCCATGGCTTTCCTGAGCTCTGGTCATGTTGGAATCATCAAATAACGAGCTTGGCCGAACATGGTTTTCGCGTCGTTGCGCCGGATATGCGAGGCTACGGAGATTCCGATTGTCCCAAGGATCCATCCTCTTACACAGTTTTTCATATCGTTGGAGATCTGATTGGCCTTCTTGATGAGCTAGGACACAAACAGGTACACAATTTCTTTCTCTCTCTTTCGTTCTTTTTTTGTTTTTAAACCTAGAAGATTACACAAGAGAATGATGTCGTTGTGGTTAATTTATGTCATTCGCACTTTGTCTCGTAGTGAGTTGAAGAAACGAATTTATGTTATTCGCACGCGTATTTCGGTTGTCTCGATTACCGCATATATTGAGGGGTGTTTGTTTTAGGAATAAGATTAGAAGGAAACACACCTAAAAGCAGTGGCAGCTATAAAAGTTAACTTTGAAGATGAATTGTAAATGTTTTGTATGTGGTTGCTTGCGTTCTATTTTTTATTTTAGTAAAGAATTAGAGCTTCTAATCCGATTTATAAACATTGCTTTATGGTGAGCAGGCATTTGTTGTAGGGCATGACTGGGGTGCAGAAATTGCATGGCACCTTTGCCTTTTCAGGCCAGATAGAGTTAGAGCACTTGTCAATTTAGGCGTCCCATACAGGCCACGTTCCCCAAAGATCAGACCTATTGAATTCATGACCAAAGTTTTTGGAGAAGGATTTTACATTTACCAATTTCAGGTGTGTGCATATGTGTGTGCGTGTGTATGTGTGTAAAGAAACCAAACAAAAACGATGCTAAGAAATTAAACTTAGTACTATTTGTTAAGAACATTCTTTTGTAGTTGCACATGTGGTCTAACATATTGATTATAATTTTCCACACAAATATATATATATATATATATATATTTTGCAGGAACGAGGAAGGGCAGAAAAGTCATTTTCTAAATATGATTGCTTAACAATACTGAAGAAGTTTTTACTGATTAATGGACCTGATCCAGTAGCTGCTCCTCCTGGTGTGGAGATCATAGATTTTCTTGAAACCCCATCATCATTGCCTCCATGGATTACTGAGGAAGAGCTTCAATATTCTGCATCCAAGTTTCAAAAGTCTGGCTTTACTGGGCCATTGAACTATTATCGTGCCATGGACATGTAAGTCGTGTGTGGTTATATTTATTTAACATTTCTATTTTTATCATCGCGTTAATATTCTTATTTATTCTCTATTTTTCAGTCGATAAGTATTTAAGAACACTAGTGTTCATCACTAGGATGTTAATAGTCAGTTTGGAAAGCAAGAACCACTAATCAAACTAGAAATAAAATTTATTTTTCGTCTGTTTGATTATTTAAAAATATTAAGTTAAACCATGTTGAAAGGTAAACTTGATTTGGGCCAACAACAATGAATGTATTGGCTTAAAGTTTAGTTAGTGGGCATAAATTTAATTAGCTAATAAGTCCATCTTTTAGAAAAATTTTCTAAAGTATTCTTCTAAAATATCTAGATATTGTTTAGATTGAGAGAATTGTAGAGAATTCTAGATATTAGATTTTTTTATGGAGAATTCTAAAGAGTGAATTGTATCTATTAGATCAAAAGTTTGTTGACACAATCCTAGCCATTGATTAGAAATGTGCTACTAATATAAATAGGGGTGATTTCTCTCATTTTGCATCAAGAAAAAGTAAAAAGTTCTAAGAGTGAGGAAGAGAAGAATCATATGTTCTTAAGAGAGTTTTTCAGCGTGTAAGACGTTGTAATTGTAAGAGTATTCATCTTGAAATAAAGAGTTTGGTGTTTAAGTTTGAATAAATTTCCAAGAAAGTGGTATCAGAACTAAGGTTGTAAGGTCTCTTGAAATTCTAAGTATATTTTGTGGATATAGCTTTGACTAATCTTTTACATCAGAAAAGATTTCTTGAGATTGACAGTATATGAAATTTGTTCCAAAAATTTCACCATAGCATATCAAGTCAAAGAGCATAACGAAAGCATGTAGCGGTAAAAATTAGCTAAATCGGAGTCTTGACGTGTCCGAATAAGCCGTTGGAAGTCTTTAGTCAGCATTGACCATTGACCTTTGACCGTTGACCATGTGTCTACAAAAAATTTGACCTGAGTTCCTTCTAAAGTTTTTCGACATTCTAAATCCATCCATTCAGTCAGAATTCTCACTCTATTACAAGCTATGGCTACCGGAGGTATGGCGTCTTTCCAAGTTCCACCACTCAAAGAGAGCAACTTTGACAATTGGAAGTATCAAGATGAAGGCACTACTTGGAGCACATGATGTGTAGGAGGGCAAAAAGAAAGGCTACAAAGAGCTAAAGGACAAGTCGACACTATCTTCAATACAAAAGGATAGTTTGAAAGATTTAAGAAAGAGAGACAACAAAGCTCTCTACCTTTACCAAGCAGTAGATGATGATGGCTTTGAGAAGATCTCAAATGCAACTTGTGCCAAGGAAGTATGAGAGAAGCAACAAACCTTTTTCAAGGGAGCAGAGCAATTCAAAGAGTTTCGTCTCTAAACTTTAAGAGGAGAATTTAAAGACATGCATATAAGAGAAGCCGAAACAGTATCCGATTACTTTTCTAAAGTCTTGGCAATTTCTAATCAACTAAAGCGAAATGGAGAAAAGACGGATGATTTAAAGATTATTTAGAAGATTCTTAGATATTTGGATCCAAAGTTCAAAAACATTGTCTCCATCATTGAAGAAACCAAAGATTTAAGGTCCATAACAATTGAATAACTGTTGGGTTATTTATAAGCCCAGTGAAGAAAAGAAAGCTCATAGAACAACTTCTAAAGGCACAACTCACAGAGAAAAAAGATAGCCGATGTAACAATAGAAGTCAACATGGTTGTGGTAGAGGATAAGGACGAGGTACAAGCCATGGTCATGGACAAGGTTAGAATTCTAACATCAATTCCAACAACAACTTTGAAAGAGGAGAAAGCTCTACAACAGGTCATGGTAGAGGGCGATCGAACTCGAGATTTGATAAATCTTGTGTCAAGTGCTACAATTGTAACAGATTTGGACACTATGCTTCAGAATGTAGAGCACCCAACAACATAATTGAAGAGAAGACCAATTACGTCGAAGAGAAGAGAGAAGAAAATGGCACCATGCTACTAGCCTATAGCAACAACCATAGAGGTAAAGATAACACATGGTACCTCGACACTAGTGCAAGCAGTGATATGTATGAAAGAAAGAGCATGTTTATAGTGTCTGATGAATCAGTAAGCGGCAATGTCTTTTTGGTAGATGATTCCAAAATACCAGTGAAAGGACAAGGTAACATCCATATTCGCTTGAAAGATGGAAGTTACCAGTTTATATCCAATGTCTGCTATGTTCCCAATATGAAGAACAACATTTTGAGTTTAGGACAACTCTTAGAAAAAGGCTATGATATTCACATGAAAGATTATAGTCTTTCAATATGAGATACAAATCATAATTTTATTGCAAAGATGCCAATGTCCAAAAATAGAATGCTCTTGATTAACATTCAGAGTGATGTAGCAATGTGTTTCTAAGCCTGCTACTAAGATGCATCTTGGCTTTGGCATCTTCGATTTGGGTATCTCCACTTTGGAGGACTGGAGTTGTTATCAAAGAAAGGGATGGTGAGAGAATTACCTTATATCAATCATCCTAATCAACTATGCGAAGGATGTTTACTCGAGAAGCAGTTCAAAAAAAGCTTTCCAATAGAGTCGAATTCAAGAGTGCAAAAGCCACTTCAGCTAATACGTATGAATGTATGCGGACCAATCAAGCCAAGCTCCCTCGATAATAATAATTACTTCCTTATCTTCATTGATGATTTTTTAAGAAAGTCTTGGGTTTATTTCCTGAAGCAAAAATCAAAAATTTTTAAAGCATTCAAGAAGTTCAAGGTTGTGGTGGAGAAAGAAAATGGCCAGGAAAGTAAAGCCATGAGATTTGATCAAGGAGGAGAAGTCCCTTCAAAAGGGTTTCAAGAGTTTTGTGAAGAAAACAAAATTCGAAGGCCTCTAACAGTCCCAAGATCCACCATCAAAATGAAGTAGCAAGAAGGAAAAATAGAACTATCCTCAACATGGCCAGAAGCATGCTAAAGAGTAAGAAAATGCTAAAGGAATCTTAGGTCGAAGCTGTAGCATCTATTGTCTACCGATCAAATCGTTCTCCAACGAGAATTGTATGGCCCAAGACACCACATGAAGCATGGAGTTGAAGAAAGCCAGGCATCTCTCATATAAGAGTCTTTGGAAACATTGCCTATGTACATGTTCCAAATGAAAATAGAAACAAGCTAGATAACAAGAGTGAGAAGCTCATTTTCATCGATTACGACACCAGTTCTAAAGGCCACAAGCTATGCAACCCAAGAAATGAGAAGGTCGTTATTAGCCATCATATGGACTTTAATGAAGAAAACACATGGAATTGGAATGTCGAAGAAGAAAACTATGACTTCTTCTTATACTTTGATGAAAAGATGAAGAGCAGCCAAGGACGATGGGGCAACCGATAAAAGAATCCATGACACTACCAAGTTTGCCAAAGACAACTGATGAGAAAAATTCACCACCATCTTTCTTAAATCAAAGAAATAAATAACATGCAATGGGTCTTCAAGATCTCTGTGAGGTAATTGAGAGGCTAGATAATCTCACTTTCTTTTTGTTGGGAACAAAGTGCGCAGCGGAATTTTAAAAAATTTTCATCAGAGTAATTTCCAAAACATAAGTTTGACATGTTATATGTATAAATTAAACAGATCTTACTAACCTCAGTGTGTCGAAGAACCTCCGCGACCTGTGTAGAGAAGTAACGTTCCAGAAGAGCCTCAACCAACTGGTCTTCTTTGCTATTCTCTATCCACAACCGGAGTGAGTGTGGGCTCACACGTACAGCTCTTCCACCGGTGACTCTCCTTCCAACCAATAGAGAGAACCCAAAGCTAGTGTTCGTGATTTGTGAACAAAAGCTCTCAGGGAGTTTTCAGATGCTCACTAGAAGAGTATCACTCTTAATCTCTCAAATTGATCTAAGTAAATCATTAGACTCACTCCCTTTTTATACCTATTGGTCCTTGGGGTCAGTCCATATCAGATTAGGTCTCAAAAATCGAAACAGAATCAAGTTCGGATCAATATCTGATAAGATACGCGTGAAAAACGCGTAATCTTAACTGTCGCGGTCGGCATGCCGAACTGTGTGATAGGCAGGCCGAACTTTCTGATAGGCAAGCCGAACTGCCGAGAAAAAATCTCCGCGAATCTTTTATTTTCTACCCGAGATTCTAAAGGATAAAGTCTCAGTTTTGATTCAAATAGCCCAATAGAAAAGATATCTGATCAAAAAAAACTTTATCAAGATAATCTCTAAGAAAATAAATCAATTCACAATAATTCTACAAGTTTATCTTGTTCTAATTGCTCAAAATTAAAACAACCGATAAACAGACAAGAATTATCCGAACACAATAATTCAACAAGTTTATCTTGAACTAATTTCTTACAAAATTAATTCAACCGATAAACAGACATGAATTATTTGATTCTTATAAATTTTAAACCAATCTGATAAATCCGACATAAGTCACCAATTATTGGAAAAGCACGCCGTGTCGTTACAGGATTTTGTGAGCTAGCAAAGGGGACCAAAATGGACCTATAAAGTTCAAGCTCATGATAATTATGAAACCCAATATCCCAGATATACATTTCACAATTATCAACTCCAACGCTACTCCACTAAAAGCTTGGAGCTGCACTCTCGAACTTTATAGAATTACGAAGCTCGTGTAGCTAAGTCTCCATGACATATCATAGTGTATCGCATCCCCATATGATCATCCATAACCGGCTTAAGGACAAGTTCTGTCTTACCTTCCCGATTATTTTTATCTTACGTTCCATTGTCTCACCATTAGAAAACTTACCATCCAAAGATAGTATACCATTCGGTTACACCTATGTATCCAAATGGTTGAGCGCTCCAGTTTTCCAATTACAGGACAATGCATATAAGAGGATATCATTACTCCTAAAGAGGAGCTATGGATTCCATATCTATGAATAACAAGTCTACGCTACCAAGAGTCATGCCTCCAACGTACCGGCATGCATGCCACTATAGAGATGTGGGAGTCACCCATTGGTACATCAAAAGACACAAGTCGAGACAACGGGCCCATTATTCATCTCAGGATTAAGATACAATACAAATGATTGTCTAAAGTGAATCGATTTGCCAAGACAGAATTATTAATCCAAATCAATTCACTTTATGTCCCGATCCAACACATCGTTACCTATGACAACGCGCCAATGTTTCTATTCACGGAGTCCAACTCCGATGGCCAAGACAAACCATCTCCCAAAAGGGATATAGACAACATAACAATCTTTACATGAATAAAGCGCCCAACTTTATTCCCTCGATTGCGGATCATATATTTTAGACCATCACCTTAAGAGTCGTGTCTACCGCATAATCATCCCATCATATGCCTAACTCTTAAGGTTTAGACTGACAGTCTCAGACTACTGTTTGCTTATCATACATTCAACAAATATGAACGTAAAGAGGACAATATTTGGTATATATAAACGAATAAATTCTTTATTGATAAAAATGTCTCCAAAAACGTATTACATTTTTACTCCTTAGAGCATACATGTCTAACACTTTTGCCTTTTTGTTGATTGTGAACCGATGAACTTTCAAGAAGCTGTAAAGAGGAGAAATGAAGAGCTGCAATAGATAAAGAAATCAAGGTGATCAAGAAGAATGACACATGGAAACTTGCTTCACTCCCGAAAGGGCATAAGGCTATCAGTGTCAAGTGGGTATACAAAACGAAGAGAAATGCTAAGGGAGAGATTGAAAGGCACAAGGTGAGGCTTGTCACAAAAGTCTATAGTCAAAGAGTCATAATCAAATACGATGAGGTATTTACGCGTGTTGCCTTGATTAAAAACTGTAAGACTAATACAAATGGAAGATACATCAAATGGATGTAAAGTCTGTGTTCCTAAATGGAATCCTCGAAGAAGAAGTTTATATTCAACAATCACTAAGATATGAAGTCAAAGGGCAAGAGGACAAGGTTTTGAAGTTGAAAAAGGCCCTTTATGGGCTAAAGCAAGCACCAAGAGCGTGAAATAGTCCAGATTAATAAGTACTTCCAATCCAAGAGCATGGCTTCCCCAAGTGTCCTTATAAGCATGCTCTTTACCTCAAGATCAAAGATGGAGACTTCTGATAGTGTGCTTGTACGTGGATGATCTAATATTCACCGGTAGTAATCCAAGCATGTTTGAAGATTTCAAGAGAGTGATGACCAAAGAATTTGAGATGAACGACATCGGATTGATGGCACACTATCTCGGCATCGAAATCAAACAAAAGGAAGAAGGCATCTTCATTTTCCGAGAAAGCTACACAAAGGAGATTCTTAAGAAGTTCAAGATGGAAGACTGTAAGCCGATAAGCACTCTAATAGAATATAGGATTAAGCTTTCGAAGCATGATGAAGGAGAAAGCGTAGGTCCAACAATTTTCAAAAGCTTAGTGGGGAGTTTGCGGTACTTAACATGCACAAGGTCGGACATTCTTTATGTAGTCAGACTTGTTAGTTGTTACATGGAGACCTCAACGACCATTCACTTCAAAACAGCAAGGATAATTCTATGTTATCTTAAAGGTACGATCAATTTTGGCTTGTTTTATTCAACTTTTATTAATTACAAGCTTGCTAGATAGTGATAGCTATTGGGCTGGAGATGTTGATGATCGAAGGGGCACCACTGGTTTCTTGTTCTTTGTAGGAGACATTGCCTTCACATGGATATTGAAAAAGCAACCGCTTATCACTTTCTCAACATGTGAAGCCGAATATGTAGCAATCACATCATGTGTTTGTCATGTAATTTGGCTTAGAAATTTACTGAAAGAGCTGAGTTTGTGACAAGAGGAAGCAACTATAATTTATGTCGATAATAAATCAGCTATGGCTCTGGCAAAGAATCAAGTTTTTCATGATAGAAACGAACACATAGACACATGCTACCACTACATAAGAGAGTGCATTACAAGAAAAGATATGCAACTGGAATTTGTGAAGTTCTAAGACCAAGTAGCTGACATCTTTACTAAGCCACTCAAGCATAAAGACTTTATCAAGTTGAGAAGCTTACTTGGAATAACAAATCAAGTTTATGGGGGGCGTTGAAAGGTAAACTCGATCTGGACCAACAATAATAAATGTATGGGCTTATAGTTTAGTTGTTGAGCTTAAATCTAATTAGCTAATAAGCCCATCTTTTAGAAAGATTTTCTAAAATATTCTTCTAAAATATCTAGATATTTTTTAGAGTGAGAGATTCATAAAAAATTCTAGATATTAAATATTTTGATAGAGAATTCTAGAGAGTGAATTGTAGCTATTAGATCAAAAGTTTGTTGGTACAGTCTTAGCTATTGGACAAGGAGTTGCCACTAGTATAAATAGGGGTGATTTCTCTCATTTTGCATCAAGAATAAGTAAAAAGTTCTAAGAGTGAGGAAGAGAAGAACTAAAGGTACTTAATAGAGTTTTTAAGTACATAAAGAGTTGTAATTGTAAGAGTGTTCATATTGAAATAAAGAGTTTGGTGTTTAAGTTTGAATAAATTTCCAACAAACCAAATAATTTATTATTAATATGGTCAGTTTAGACTTTAAATTGAAAAAATATTTTTGAAAAAATGCAAAGTCTTTCGTATGATTTTAAGGTTTGCTATTAATTCCAACTTAGCAACATTAAAACTATTATAGTCTTATTTCCATCTATAAAGATAATATCTAAAACAACTTGTAGGGTACACTTTTCTATTCTAAAACCTATTATAATAACCAATATAAATCAAGTTAGGAAATCTACTAAAAAATTAATAAAATCTTACGTGTGCATCTTTTGTTGGTTTGATCCACAAAATCGATTACCAAATTTACCACAAAGATATAGTTTTCGAATCGGTCAATAATCCAAAAATAATAATAATTTACTTTGATCTTGATCGGATGGTTTTGATAGTTGTCACTTTTTACGAACATTGTTATCTATTACAAGAGCAGAGCCAAAAAAAATAATTAGGATGGACATGACATGACTAAAACTAATGAGGAGGACAAATTAAGTAGACAGAGAATTTTAGGAGGGGCAAAACATAAATTCTATAAAATTACATACGTAAAATTAAAAAGAAAAAAAATCAAGTGCGGCGGCTACGCACCCTTGTCTGTGGGTAGCTTTACCTTTGCTATCTAACACCATTATTTTTAAGAGGAAAAAAAGAAACTATAGCATACAATAATAAGACATTATTTAGCATTTCTATTTATTTTAGACGTGAGTCGGGTGTGGTTATATTTATTGCGCCATGGACATGTGAGCCATGTGTAGTTATCTTTATTTAGCATTTTTATTTTTATTATTGTGTTAATATTCTTATTTATTCTTTATTTTCTGATCGATAAGTATTTCACATCACTAGTGTTTATTACTAGGATTTTAATGGTTAGTTTGGAAAGCAAGAACCACTAAACAAACTAGAAGTAAAATTTATTTTTAGTCTGTTTGATATTTTAAAAAATATTAAGTTAAACCAAACAATTTATTATTAATATGGTCTGCTTAGACTTTCGATTAAAAAAATATTTTTGACAATGCAAAGTTTTTCATATGATTTTAAGATTCACTATTAATTCCAACGTAGCAACATTAATAGTAATATTGTTTTATTTTCATCCATAAAGATAATATCTAATACAATTTAGTATTGTAGGGTACACTTTTCTATTCTAAAACCTATTATAATAACCAATAAAAATCAAGTTCAGGGAAATTTACTAAAAAAGGATAATAAAATCTTATGTGTGCATCTTTTGTTGGTTTGGTCAACAAAATCGATTAGCAAACAGACTACAAAGATATAGTATTTAAACCGGCTAATAATCTTAAAATAATAATAATTTACTTTGATTTCGATCAAACGGGTGGAGCTAAAAAAAAAGTTAGGATGGACAGGACATGACTAAAACTAATAAGGAGGACAAATTAAGAAGACAAAATTTTAAGAAAAGTAAAACACAAATTTTATAAAATTATATATACAAAATTAAAAGAAAAAAAAATCAGATGGGACGGCTACGCACCCTTATCTATAGGTAGCTCCACCTTTGCCATCTAACACCATTGATTTTTAAAGGAAAAAAAGAAACTATAGCGCGCGATAATATGACATTATTTATGCAACACGCTAACAATTGATGGGTGTATTATTCCAAATTGTTCATATTTTACATGTTTCTATTTTCTGCTAAATTTGATGCATTGAATTAATGCAGGAACTGGGAACTCCTTGGACCATGGCAGGGAGCAAAAATAAGTGTCCCAACAAAGTTGATAGTAGGTGACAAGGACGTGGGGTTTCAGTCATTTGGAACAAAGGATTACATAGAAGGAGAAGAATTCAAGAACCTTGTACCAAATCTTGAAGTTAAAGTCATTGATGGACACCATTTTATCCAGCAAGAGAATGCAGAACAAGTTACACTTGAAATTTTATCCTTCTTCAAAAAGAATACTTCTTCTGCTTGATAAAATAAGGTTATGCAGCTCAATAATTAATCCACCTTGTGGGTATTTGGAACTTAACACGCTGAAGGTTTTTTTTTTTTTTTTTGTTATCCTCTTGTTAAATAGAGTGGGATGATCATAAATTAATATTGCTACACATTTCAACGTGCAATATTCTGATTTTATGTGTTGTACTACATCTTATCTTTTTCTTGATTGGGAATTAATATTGAAACATCTTCATGTGCATCCAGATAGGAAAGCCTATACATATGGTTTCAATCAATACCAAGTGGGGCTTTTCAATTACTCTTTAATTAAGTGCAAAGAGCTATATATTTGGCAAGTCTTGTCAGCACCAAACTAGAGACTGTTGTGATGGTATGGCAAGTTGAGGAAGGCTTTAAAAGCCCAGTTGTCACACACCAACTTATATATTTGTGTCTGTATGTTCATGAATATATAATATATATATATATATATATGTAAATATATAGATAGATATTGTATATTCACACACATCAATGATCAATAAGTAGGTCAAGAAATTCAAAGATGGAAAAGAATAAAACATGCCCCAAGAACATGATATTGTAAGTTGTATAAAGTAAAATTAATGTCTCCAAAGTACTGCCGTTGAGTAAACATGTTTCAAATACATTAGATTTTGCTTCCTTTTTTCTTTACTTTTTCTTGAAATATATTTATATGTGTGTATATGTGCCTAATTTAGCTCCACAAAGTTCCCACTATACCAGTTCTAAAACTAACAACTCTTTTAAAAGTTAATAAATTAATAACTGATTTAGCACCCTTTATTGCATGTTAGATTAATCATTTGATTACTAGCTAGTCTCTAATGAAATGACAAATTACTTTAGCTATTAGAAATAAGGCCGAAATGGATTTTTGGAATTGAAACAAAAGGCAAGTTTAATTTCTTTTTAAGTTGGATTATATATAATTTGTTTGAGGTAGATTAACAGAAACCAACCCGTTTCATCAATGTAGTACAACGTGCACTGAAACAATTAAAAGCTTAAACGATACAAAGGAAGCCATGAATATGAGAGTCTTTCTACAAATTCGACAAAAATATATCAAAATATATATTTAAAAAATATATGCATGACAGAAAAAATCCGATGGCCAAAACAGAACCTTATCGACAATATACATTTTTTTTAGGTCATATTGTAGAAATCTGTTAGATATAATCTGAAACTTCAAAACTGCCTTTAATATGGCATTGTTCTTAACTTGTGTTGGGTTTGACGGGACTGCAATTTTTGGTAGCAGATCATTATTCAGCAATCCTCTATACAATACAAGCTAACTAAAGAAGAAGCAAACAGTTTAGGAAATAATTTTTTTCCTCAAAATTCCTCTTTTTTTTAAAATTCTTAATTAAAAAATGGAATATTCTGTTGCCCTAGAAATTAGTTTTGCGCATTTGACTTTGATTAACTAGAATAATAAGTTATAATAACTTGTTCACTAAGACTTTTTCGTCAGGAAGTTTGACTTATAGTGTGTTTGGTAATGTCAATTTCAACCAAAATTTTTTATTGTTACGGTATAAAGCTTCACCTGTTAAATATCAAGTAAAAATAAGTTACAATATAAAACTCTCATATGCTATAGTGTTTTTAACTAAAAGTGGTTCAAACCATTTATTCAAACAATACTTTCTAAACACGCTATTAATGAAGTTTTCATATTGGAATATGTTAATGCTCTTTTTTGGTAATTTGGAAGACATTAATACCTGTTCATGAAAAATTTGTGCTTATCTAATTAAAAACTTATGAGTTAATTGCCAATTCTCACATGGAAAAAAGAGTTTTGATACCAATGATACTAATATAATACCTTTTATTATCTTTTGTCTGATTTGTTATTTTTAATTTATTTGTTATTATTTATTTGGTTTTTTAAATGATAATAAATAAATAAAAATAAATTTAAGTCGTCCAATATACGTATATTTTCTAAAGGGTGTCAACCAAAGGATATCTCTGAATTGTTATAACGCTTCAGAAAGAAGGCTTTGTTTCAAAGATACATCTTGATGGCAACACACCCTGATGGTGGGTATCTATAAATATCACAGAAGAGAGGGTCCCCATACCGGTGCAGTTTTATTCAGAAATACACCATCTCTCTAAAATTAAAGAAGGTTTAGAAGAGCCTTTTCTTTTACAAAATTTTTCTTCAGGAATTCTTGCAGAGAAACTCTCCATTCATTCTTCAGATTATCAATGGCTGAAAGTTATATTTTTTTCTTTTCTTTACATTTTCGCATTTAGATGATTTTCATGCAATTTGGTTTATGCAAATATGAAAATTATAACTTTGTATATATGTAAATTTCTTACATGATGTTGTACTTGTGCTTATTTCAAGTCATGATAATCTAAAGTAACTTGGGTTAGTTAGCTAAAATAAAGTTCTTTGCGTTAGGGGAACATAAAAGTATAACTTACTGTTGAGATGTTTTCATTTTCACAAAATCACATGTAATTTATGTCCAAATTTTTCTTTAAACAAAACAAAAATATTGTTTTTCAAGCTCTAAGTGTTATTAGTTCTAGTAATGAGTAAAGTTAATTATGGTAGCATTTCAAGACATAAATCATATGCTTTCGTTACTTTTTCTTCTATATTTATAACTTATATTTTTTTAATAAATTTATTCTCTTGTATCAGTCTTTTTGTGCAAAACTTTCAATGCTACTGAGTTCAGCAAAAATTTAGTACACAATACCAACTTTTCCCCCTTTTCTACATTTTTCCAACATAAAAGCGAGAAAGGAGTACATCAACATTTAATAACAGCATTCATCTTGCCACTTTTATTAATAAATATTAATGAAACTTCCCACCTATTTATGCAAACTAAAAATTGTAACAAGCACCGACTGTCCTAGGCAAAACCTAATTCTTTCATTTCCCTTTTTATTTTATTATTTATTTATTTATTTATTTTGCCCATTTGGAATGCCTAAGTCAATAATTCCAATTTCAAAAATATTTTTATAAAAATTTATATGGACATTGGTTGAGTCCAAAATAATTATTTAATTAATTAATTTCGTGAGGTCGCAAGGCAAGCCCAAGGTCGGCACGTAGATCTTGCATAAACCAAAATTAACATAATCTAAATCTAATCAAGCATTAAAATAAATAAATTGTGCCTGTGATTCTAGATTGTTTGCTTGTTATAAACCACCTTATCCTTTATTCCATAAGTATAACCAATTGAAAATATAAATTTTATCATTCAAATTGCCAACTGTAATCTACTTTGTGTAGCTGGGTAGGCAATCTATTATATTATTAGAATAATTAATCAAACAAAAGCCGATGAAATTCGACTTAGCTGGTATAGTTGACATATTGATATTGGCAAAAAAAAAAAAAAAGGATAGTATTATCTGAAACGTGGCAGTTGTAGGTGAAGTGTCATACCATTATGTTTGTTTTTATTTTAATTATGATTGTTTTGTTAATTATTTTGTAAGTTGATATTTCAGTAGAAAAAAATAAAGTAAAATAAAATACTTTTGTGTGTAGAGAGTTAGGGCCCCACGGGACCCACGGTTTACTTTACTTGCAATTGTTTTGGGTGGTCCGTGTGCAAAGGGGATTGGAGAGTCACTATTATGTCAGCTGTGACGTGGAACTGGACCTACAAGATTGTTAAACACGGGTCCCACACCGGATCAAAAAGTCCATGAAAACTTTTGCGCAATCTGATGGGCACGAATTGGAGTTGGTAGGATTTGACACATGTTCGATTCAAAGAGAAAAATTGGAGTCTAGATAAGTTGTTTACTTAGTTAATAATTCGGAATCAAAGTTACTTAAAATCCCATATATTTGTTTACTTAGACCAATAATAGGAATAATTTGTTGTAAAATTACTTATACCTTTCTAAATAACCCTATGAATAGTAGGAGGAAGAGATAGAGGCTGAGAGAAGGATGGAGAAGGAGAGATGGAAAGAGGGGTCTAATTTTTGTTTGGTTGGAGGCATGGGAAGAGGAAGAAGAGAGATGGAAGAGGAGAGATGGAAGGATGTAGTCACCCTCCTGGCCAATCAAATTTGATCATTCTATTAGTGAAATGATCCAAGCAGTGGTGGAGCCACTTTAAGTCGAGTAGGGGCAGCCGTTTACTAACCCAAGTGGTTTTTTTATGATTTAAGTCTAATATTAAACATTTTTCCTGTTTTTCTTATTTTGCCTCCATTAAAACTTATTCTTGACAATATTTATATTAAAACTTTTAAAAAGTTTCAACTATGCTTCTAAATTTTATCTTTTGAATTTTTAGAACGTTTAGAAACCTTAGTTTAAACAGTTGGTTTGAACAAAAATACATTATAGTAATTTAAATTTTACAAAAAAAAAACATTATAATAACCTTAGTTTGAACTAAACATTTTGGTTTAAATCAAGGTTCTGACACAACCTATTATATTTCAATTTTAAAATACAAAATAAATTAAACAACAACTCAAACACAATATTGTATGAATCTATAATTTTGTAAATTGTAAATTTTAAAAATTGAAAAACTCTATTCAAATAGTAATAAGGTGTGTTAATTAAAAAATTTAGTTTAATTCATGCCTTACTAGAAAAATTTCTTAGCTCCGCCACTAAATCTAAGCCATTCCTTTACTTTAAGCTTTGAAAATACTATTTTATGCTCTAAATAAATTATTAATAAAAATAATTGTATAATTTAGTAATTTTATAGATAACTATCATTCATTCTTTCAATTTTTTCTCCATCATACCAAACAACATAAACGATTACTATAATCTTCTTTATCCTTTATACTCTCCATTCCTCCAACTCTCTTCATCCTTCCTACTCTCTACCAATCGGAGTGTGACTTTTGTGTTTTCAATTTAAAAAAGAAAATTGTGCACCTAGTATGTTAATGTTAGTCATAATTCAAACACTTAAACAAAATTATAACAGTAAAGCAGTTGTTTGGTATATCGGTGACAAGTGTTGATTCCAACCAATAAACAATATAAAGCTCTCAATAACTATAGTAAAAAGTAAAAGGTTGATACAATATAAAGCTTTTATACACTACAGTTTTCAAACTAACATTTTCAATTCCAACTACTTTTCTAAACACCCTTAAAATGATTAATATACATTGTATAATTATTAAAAATAGATTGTTAAAATTTGAATAAAATAATTAAAAATTAAAATAAAATGTCAAAAGTTAAAATATAATTTTAATGAAAATATTTTTCATATTTATTAATAACTATTAAAGTTGATAATAATTATACTAACATTATAATGTTAGACAAATAAGATAAAAAAAATTTCATAATTATATTTTTATGTATTTTTTACTTTAATATTTATAAGTAAAATAGGGGCAGTATAGTAGTTTAATAATTAAAGCAGGATTGAGAGTTAATCCAAATGGGGGTTATGGGAGTTCCTGCCCACTCCTCAATTCCAAATTTGTATAAGGCCCACAAATCTTACTCCCATTCTAGGATAAAAGAGAGCAAGTAAACATGTGATTGACTCCCAATCCCACTCCTATTCCCTAATCTTGGTGAATAAACATGCCCTTGGATTATTTGCACATAGAGCTCATAAACTTTGGGGTCGTCCTCACTTTATTCATAAACTTTAAAGTTCTCACTTCACCACTCTAAACTTTTAATTTCTTCCATTTTTTCCCTTCGTCTCATTTTCAGTCAAAATTAGAAGGACAAATATACACATGCACTCACATGGAGGTTTTACAAGGCTAAAATTGTAATTAACCCTCGTGATTTTTGCATCTACCCCCTTAACCTTTGTGGCCGTCATCACTTTGTCCCCTAAACTCTAAAAAATGTATCATCTTACTACTTCAAACTCTGAATTTTTTCAACTTTCTTAATATTATTGATACCCGTCCAATTTCCAAATTCTCACAACAACAAAATTGTATTGCAATTTCAATTTCAACATAAATTACAAACAAGGATGAAAATGTCAATATATATATAAATATCAATTGTTATATTTTACAAAAACATTTATATCAATGACAGTTGACATAAAATACAAAAATTCAAAGGAATTTGAAAGCTAAAATACCTTTTTAGTTTAAACAATATTGATACAATGATATAAAGATTTGAATAGTTTCTCACAATATTTTGAAGGACTACATTCAAATAATAAGTTTTAAAAAAATGAATTTTATTACATTCAAAAGTAAATTAAAAGAATGAATATAAAGTAATGTTTTTTTATATATTTTGCAAATATTTCTATGAATTTTTACTATGTTTTATCATTTAACACTATACTTTTCATGAATTTTGATATTTTCGTGAAAATATGATAATTATTAATGCTTTAACAAAAAATTTCCAAATAAAAAAGGATAATACAACCATGTTTCTACATCGGTACTTCCAAAATACAAAATTTTCCATAGAAATATCAGTGAAAATGTAGACTTTTCAAAATTTTGACAAGTACGAATCATATTGAAGTAGATAGGCAAAATGTATTAAGGTAGGAATTTGTAAAACTTTCATAGAACAAACTAGGGGTAACTCCAAAGTTTAAGGGATATTGGAACTTTTTTGCGGCTTGCTAACATGGAGAGTGTGGGCTTAGTAGTTTCTTTTGATTGGTTCAGGTAATATGTCTCTTAAGTGTTGAGTGTAGTGCTTTAGATAATAGAGACTAGTGAGCCCAAGAAAGATGGTTCCAACGTCGGGAGAGATCAAAAGAAGCATCTTGGCAAGTGATGATGGTTGCCTTAGTTGGGTATGGCTAAACTCGATTGACCTCATCGAAGGAACATACAACACGATCTATACTAAGGTCTAGCCGGACACCTATACACCTTCCACTGATAAAAAGGGGAGGAGGTAAATAAACTAAAGTCGGAGGTAAGAGACCGCCTTCATTATTACAACGACAAACCAATAAAACACAGAAAATAACCTACTTCTAAATGGCAAAAACACCGTCGATTTTATTTGACAAATACAAGGCATAAAATAAATAGGTGAGACCCAACAATCGATAAATAGGACACCAGTGATAAGCCAGCCGCCGTTGAATGAGGACAAGGAATCCATGAGCCTGCCAGAAAACTAATGGAGAGCTTGACTAGATCTCTGTTGCCCTCCTCTACCAACCTAAGAAATCGGCACCACCATGGCTCCATCTTCCCATCAAGGCCAAGGGAACACCAACTAAACTTGATCAAAGCTTTCAACCTGCAAAACAAGAAGCCTCCTCTCCATTAGATATATATATATATATATACACTATATATATATATAGTATATTCTAAGTATCATAGCTATAATTTTTTATAGTACCAACCTACATCATTTATACATTATCATTTTTATATTGATGGGAATTTAAAATTTCATCATATTAATTAATATTGAAATATTACATCTATCAATTGAGAGTGACAATACATCACCACATGAGTTGGTATCAACTATTGGGCTCGGTAACAAAGCAAAAAAAGTTTCTTGTAGGACACTAAGAAAAAATTAGAGATAGTATTTTATTGACATGGTACGTGATTGTATATTTTAGTTATTATCTAAAAGTACTTTTATTAGAGATAGTATTTTATTGACATGGTACGTGATTGTATATTTTAGTTATTATCTAAAAGTACTTTTATTTTTATTTTTCTAAAATAAATGCACGACAATATGTTTTAATTTTTAAGAATATATATCGTAAATGCCACATTTCATAAAACTTGTATTATTAAATATCTTTTTTTTAGGTGTTAGTATATTAAGATTCTTTAAAAAAAATTGTTTTCCTTATCCCTTATTTTTAATTACAATAATTTTAATTTTTTTTTAGGTGTTAGTAAATTTAGATTCTTTAAATTTAGATTCTCTGTCTCTCTCGACAGGTCTTCTTTCTCTGGTGCCACAGCTCTCCCGGCAAGACTGCTGCTCTCCTACCCGACAGCTAACCGGCTGCTACTCCAGCATTCCATAAGTCATTTTCTCTAGCGAACGGATTGAACACCGCCACAAACAAATTGGACTTGACGTGTAGACTATGTCGCAAGCTTTGTGTCCCTACCGACGAAGAGCCATCGCGGGCTTCGCAACCCAGACGCTGTCGAAGATGTCATCAATGCGAAGATCTCTGTCATCTGTTGTCACAAAACTTTGAGGTCGTTTTCGATCTTGGGGCATCAGCCAATGGCAATCAATGAGGCCAATGGCAGACATCATGCAGGCTCTGTTGCGAATAGATTGGAAATGACTAGTTGTCCCATCATCCCGCTGGAGGAGATGTACTCGCACCGGAGAAGAGGAGAGAGAGAGAAAGAGAAAGGGAGAAGAGAGAGAGGAAGGAAAAAAAATTAAAGACGTGGTGTGAGTGTTGGGGAGATGACGAGAGAAAGAGTGAAAAGAGAAAAAAAAAAAAAAGGAAAAAAGAAATGTGTATAGAAGGGTGCATTTAAATTTGTTTATATAAAGACACCTTTTTTTCAATGGTATAAAATGAAATATCATATTTTAGCGTAATATATTATTTACTAAAATTTATCTAATAATTGCTATTAATTTTAGTTATCCCTCTCAAATTTGCTATTTCCCTCCTTCCTTTTTAATTATTTAGAAAGGGTACAGTTATGACTTTTTATAAAAAAACAAAGACATAATTGAACTTTAAAAAAAATGACCAGTAAAAGAAAAAAAATATCAAAAGGCTCATTTACAGATTAGGATTAAACTTGGAATTCTTAGCACTATTTTTACTCCATACCTCGTATTATAATTTTGATTTTTTTTCTTTTTTTTAGTTTTTGTTCGAAGAGTAATTCAAATTCTTAGGTGATGCTAAATCAAGGACCTCAATCTAAATACCTAAGAGTTAAGGAATCTAGCAACTATCTTAGACACAATATTTGGTAAGATTCCAACTCGCCTGCCCTTCAGCTGTAAGACATGGTGATAATGTAGAATATATAGGTCCTAGTTCTAGCAAAGATTTTAGTAAATTTCCAAGTCCTTCCTTTCTTTCTAGATAATATGTATTTCCTCAAAGGTAATTTCTTTGCAATTATTCCCTTTAATAGTTTATGTCCTTTCAACAAAGATGAACGTCTATTTAATTTCATACTACACTTATAGGGTGTTTCATAAGCGTAGTTAAAATTAATTTTTTTGTTTAAAATATTATAACATATGAGAGTTTTACACTGTAGCAACTTTTTGCATTACTGTATCATGTGAAAGCTTTATATTATTTGATAACCAAAAAGTTGGTTCTAACCATACTTACTAAACACGTTGAATAAGCGAAAGTTTGATGTTGGCTTGTGGTGGTTGGATAAGGACTCGAAATTCTATACGAATGATTTGGTGGTTAAGCTTATTGGGTTTTGTTGGATTTTGTGATTCAAATAAGCAGCAAAAAATCAAAATTAATTCCCATAAAACCCTCGCAAGATCCATGCAATTCAATTAGATTGATAAGAAAATCATAGAATCTTACCAGGATAACAAAAGGGGCAAGAATGCTGGAAGGAAGAGAGCGGGTTCACTCTGGTGACACCCTAACTCGATCTTTCCGTATTCAGGATCAGATTTAGACGTTGTTACTTAAAGCAACGCCCTCTGCAAGTATCCACACGAACAAACTCTCTCAAAAACCGAATTGGTGTGCTAGCACCATCTCCTTGCGTTAAATGACTCTCTCTAATTTTAGGGTTTTTAATTTTTTTTGCCTTTTAGAATAAGAGAACACCTTTTCTCTTCTAATTCGGCTAGAAACCCTCAAATAGATATATATATATATATATATATATATATTGACTTTGAGAAAGAGTCAGATTTTAACTAGGGTAAACTGTAATTCAAATATGATTCATAGAATCTAGAGAATGTCAGATTTAATGAACCTAGACATATCTAGTACATCGAATCTGACATCATCAGGTTCATTGAAACTAGACACAGTAAACCCAAAATTCGGTTTTGGTCTGTTCTAAGTGTGCGACCCTGTAGGTTCACATAACGTTGGTAGTGGGCTTGAAATTTTGTTTCTGGCCCACAAACCATAAGTGGCCTCTAGCAAGACATTATGATTACCCAAGTTATGCAAATGTCAGTAATCCGACATAACCTAATATACAATAAGCATTAAAGTCCTTTTGTTATAGATACCTTGATTGAACATAAGGCATGGTTTATGTCATCCTTATACTATTCAATCATATTATTTCTCAATCTTAAGTAGACTGATATTGATAACCCTAATCAATTCATTCTAGTATGGCCATACATTTTTCTTCAGTCTAACTTTTCGAGGGGCCCATAGATATCTTTCTCATAATAAATAAGGGACAAAATCTTTCTTAATCACTCACATGATTCACTCTATATCCAACAACAATCCATTCCATCATCCAGTTAAAGATAATATTAGAATGTGTCAAAATATAGAACTTGTCATGTAAAAAACAATGGTGATTTCAGGTCAGAGGACTAGGATAATACTATTGTGATGAGAATCACTTATGACAATTATCCATGCAGTGTTCTCATAGCGGGTCTATCCAATACATCATTTCTCAAATATGTATCTATGAGTTGACTTAGTATCTCATACATATGATTAGTAAAACATAATCATCAGTCAAACTTCATACTAGTCTTCATGCATTATTATCCCAATAATAATGACCGACTAGATAATTTAGAATAGAATTCAATTTTACCTAAGAGTTTTACTATTAAGTCACATACTTGATGACCTTAGGCAGAATTAACTATTCATAAAATTAGAATAAAAAACAATAATGAAAATGCCTCTTTATTAATAAAATGCAAATATAACGAAGTCAAAGTGTGGTTATTACATAATTGGCCTAGGGCACATCAATAACAAAGCTTTGTTGTATTTTTCGCATTTTCCAAGTTAACAATTCATTGAATCCCTTATGGACAAAGTTCGGACCAATATTGCTCTCAGACGGGCTCTAAGTAACATCCCCACTAGTTAAAATGTACAAAATATTCGGTAGTTCAACATGCTTCCACTTAAGGGGAGAAAATTTTTGTTACACATTCCTTATTCCAACTTAACAATTTGTTGAATTCTTTATGGACAAAGTTTGGGACCAATATTGCTCCTAAATAGACTCTTAAGTGATACCCCAACAAGTCAAAATGTACAAAATATTTCGTAATTTAACATACTTTCTCTAAAGGGGGAATAAATTTTATTGTAGCTTCCTCATTTTTCAACTTAACAATTCGTAAAATCCCCTATGGACATAGTTCGGAACCTATATTGCTCCCAAACGGGCCCAAATGATATCCCAACTAGTCAAAGCGTACAAAATATTATCTCTGCATTTGATGGTCATTTCAAAACATTATGTAACAGTCTCACACCTTGCTTCTAATTGTTATAATAAATGTCAAAAGATTATTACAAATATTCCATTCCTTTATCTTTAAAAACAAAACACAAAAGGTACTTATTATGGTTCAAGGTATCGATCTCCTTATCTTGCACTTTTTACACCTCCTGGCCTGAAACTTTTGCGCCTTTGGTGTTTAAATTTTGTCTATAAGATTCAAGTGACAAACAAAAGGACTAAAAGATATAAAGAATTATTTAAAATGAGCCCTCAAAATAAGTTTCACACCATAAGCACCAACAAGTGTTCAAAAGTTCTCGTGCATCTCTTCAAAATCAAATAAAATAATATATAAAACAATCTGTTTGATAGTGTTTTTAAAACATGTAAAAATGATTTTATTTTAAAAAATAATTTTTTAAAAAAAATTAGTGTTTTTAAAATTTTTATCTAAAAAAATATATAAAAATATTTTTAAAAATTCTCCAAACAATATCAAAGAGGACTTAATTTTTGGCAAATATCCAAACAAGTAAAAAAACAAAGACATTGAAACTTTTTCTTTGAACCTTCAAGCGAGCCAAAAATATAAAATAAAAAATATAAAATAAAAACTCTACTAGAAAAGATACGGTGACACACAAGAACCAAAAAGAAAAAGTACAAGGATTAAAATTTGTAACTAGTAAGGTCGTCCGGACGCGAATCCTTTGGTGTCAGAACAGAAAACGCATAACACTATTAGAAGTTGGTCTCTCTCTATTTTTTTTTTTAATTTTCTTTTCATTTCTTTTTCTTGTTTTTTTGAGGGAATTCATTTCTTTTTTAGCCACTAAATAAACAACGTAATTGCTGTTTCAAAAAAAAAAAAAAAAAAACAACGTAAATTGCGAAGGTTACGGCTCATGACAGCGGTGCTTTCATGGCAGGCCTGTCGGCCAATCCAATTCAAGCCCTTCTCTGCCTTAGATTTTAATTATTTTCTTTTCTTTTCTTTTCTAAATCTTTTGAGAATCCCAATGTCATGTTTCTTCTGTTCTGGTTCTGTCTTCTTCTTCTGCTGTCTCCTGTGGTCTGTACTATTAGGGTGTTTATTCAAATAAGGGCTTCCCCTCCAACCCTTGGCTGAACCTGCGGCGACCAGCAATTGGCAATTGCCATTATTTTGGCCTTTTCTTCGCTCTGGCTTTGGGGCCTATTCGTGAGGGCAGGCTTTCTTGACCAATTTGTCCTTTGGTTTTCGCCCATCCCTTCCTAAAGGCTTTCAAAAATAAAAGAAAAGAAACAAACAAAGAGGGGGACTTTGTCCATATATTATCAAAAATTTAACTTGCAAACTTTTTTTTTTAAGGAGTTATTTCAAATCAAAAGAATAAAAACACCAATACATACGACCTTGAAATATTAGAGATTGTGATAGGCCATTAGTTCCAATAGTAAATTCGAATAATATACTCAAATGGAGCAAAATTAATCGAGTCTCAAAAATGATAACTTAAATAGGTACACAAACAATCAAACACACATATAAAAAAATACAAAACACACGTGACTCTTTAACAAAGCCTTTACAATCAATGAAAAGCTTGATCCATTGAAATCGAAAAATCCATAGCACAAAAACCACACAAATCGTACCAAGAACCAAATCTTACAGTCTAAGAATACAACCTTACACTAAGAATCAAGACAAATACACCATCAAATCAAATCGGGATAAAAACCACCGTTATCATAAACCAAAATCAAATAAAAGTGAAAGAAAATCCTAATCATGCTAACAAAACCACTAGAGACTGGACGATAAGGGAAAGACCTGCTAGAGAAAGTAGTCGAATACAAGAGATGCACAGTGTAGTCAAAGCATCGCTCGAGTTGTAGAACATAAGCCATGCCACTATCATCGTCGGAAGATTGCACAACCACCACCACAAAAATCCCCTCTGAGCCACTAGAATACCAAGCTTTGAGACTAAATTTTATGACTATGAGCTTGGCAATGTGCCCAATAACGATCATGGTTTCTAAAGCCAAAATGTTTTAGTGTATTATTTTGCTTTGTCTTTCTTTGTTGTGTATTTTTATTGTCTTCTTCTTCTTCACCATCTTCTTCTTCTTCTTTTACTTTTTACTTTCTTTTTTTTTTTCCTCCTTTTTGTGTCTCTCTTCCTTGCGTCTTTTTTTCATTCTTGTCCTTTTTTTTATATATAATTTTCCTTTTTTTAATGTGACCCTATAGATATCCTAATCTATTTTAAAAAAAAAAACCTCTAAAATACATTTTTTTAATAAATAAAAAACAATTTTTAACCAAAAAAAAATTTGTTGGGATTGGGGGTGTTTGGTAATGGTTTTGAAACGTTTTTTCCATTTTCAAAAACATAAAAAAAAAAAAGAAAGATATTTCCCAAAAGAATGTTTGGTTAAAAATTGTGAAAAATGAAAATGAAAATATTTTCAAAGACATTCACATTTTACCCAGATTTGAAAAAAAAAAAAACATGTGTTTAACTTTTGTTTTTCTTTCCCAAGACGTCCCACACCCCCTCCCCAAACCATCGACCCTCTTCTTACCCCCTCGTCGATCGCCCTCTCCAACAAACACAGCAACGTTCGACCCTATCCATCTTCGGCGAACCCAACAACCCCAAACCCTATCCCTCTCCAACGAACTCAACAACCCCCAACCCTATCCTTTTCCGGTGAACTCACTCGATTAGATATCGACGGCCGTTGGATCTACTAGTCAGAATCTACGCTCAAGCTGATGAGGTAATCACGATGTCGCATAGATGCCTTGCCAACCGTCGAAGCCCACCCCACCAAGTGCTGGCCCCCACCACGGGATCTTCGTCGAGCAACCCCATGACAAGAGGGTCGTCAATCTCTACGACAGGGCTGCCAGGGGTGAAGCTGGGTCTATTGTCATCGTCACTGTAGCTGGTGTAATTGAGCCATCGCCATCATTTATCCTCACCAGAGCAGAGGAAAAGAAAGAGATTCCTCTTATATTGATATAAACAAAACATTTTTTATTAATAAAATTTTTATTTTTAATTCTAATTAGTATTATATCCATAATTAGTGTTTTTGCTTATATTGATAATTTTTTACTAAAAAAATATTTTATGTTAAAGATATACCATCATATACAACCAAACCTAAATTCAACAACAATTCTAACACATTTTTTTAAACATTCTCATTTTCAGATTTTTTTTCAAAAACAAAAATCAAAATAAAAATACTATTAAATAGATCGTGATTTTCCTTTAAAAAATTATAATATGCACGCACGGAGGGGTGTTTTGATGAACATCATAAAAAGCAAAAAAAAAAAAAAAAGTGAAGCAACATTGCTCGAGCCTAAATGAACTGCTTTGTGGAGGAGAAGATATATTAATATAGTGTTTAGCCATATGAGTTAGAACCAAAACTTTTAATTGTTATTGTATATAAAGCTCTCACACGCTACAGTTTCAAAAAATATATATTGCAATGTAAAAGTCTTGCATGCTACAATATTTTTAATTAAAATTAGTTATAATCAATGCTCTTAGACACCCTATAAAATTTTATAGAGATTCAAGTTTTTGCCCGGTTTGTTAGACAATGCTAGAAATCTTATCAATCAACTTGGGAATTTGAAGTTGCAAGCATGAAACTCAGCTAAAAATAATTGGCATTTATTCATTCTTCATTCACCAAACTGCGCTTCTCTTCCTCTCTCTCTCTCTCATGCTTGAAAATTGAGCCAACGTGAAAGGTTGTTAGCGGTTGAGTTTTGCAAGCTACAATTATTGCATTTGTTTGATTTAATTCCCTTCTCTTGCTTTTGCTTTATGCTATAAGCAACCAGATATGTCTTTTATTCGTTCTTTTCTAATTTCCACTTTTGGATTTAATTGGACTCTTTCGTTCTTTCTTTCTTAAAAAAATGTGGAGAAAAAATAAATAAAACGTGGGTTGAGAATGTATTTGTTGGGAATTAGTTAGTAGGTTGTTCATTGGTTGATAATGTCAAATCGACAATAAATTAAGAGTAAAGAGGCAGAGAAGTATTCAAATGGCGGCAGTTGAGTTTGAAATGTTTAATTGGAGAAGAATTGTACAATTTTTGATAAATGATCAATTTTTTTACCTATATAACATTAAAGTTCTTTGAAAATTATTGATAGATTGAAGAAGAATGTTTTGACTAGTGGTGAGAACTATTATTGGGAACTATTTTTAATATAGCATATGAAAGCTTTATATAGTAGCAACTTTTTTCTTTTTACTGTAATATATGAGAGATTTATATTGTTTATAACTGAGTTTACAGTAAAAATTACCCTTAACAAAATAGGGGGTTTATGTTGATATTTATGTCAAGAGAAATGTGAATAAAGTCTCCCTGATTTTACTCGAGAAATACCCTGCTATTGTAATCTTGTGATTTTTTTTTTCATAAATATAGGCCCTTTCTTTAAAAAATTATTTATGCTAACAAACATGACTATACTTTCTTTTTCTTTCTTTATTCTTTTTGGAACGAAAGTATAGTTTACACTTAATTCCTCAAAAAAAAAAAAAACTATATTTGTGAGTTGTCACTAATACCACAACTAAACATGATTTAGTGCCTTCTTGACCAATTTAGCTAACCGCTTGCTGCCTTTTCTGGGGGGTAAATTCTTACCACCTTTCTTAAACCTTGAATTTTATATGGAAAATATAGACACTTACGTGTAGGGAGTGCAAAACTGAAAATACATGTGATGTAAGACACAATTTTAACTATCAAACAATAGCATCGTATCATATTAAAATAAAGTATAGCAATTTATCAAAACATGATAGAAAAAATGACGGTTTAAGTGTGTAAGATTTTTGTTCTTTTCCTGACAAAAAATTCTCCACAAAACTTGTATAATTTACATAAAGTTATAAACCTTAGGAAGACATATTTTAGCTTTATATATTTTTAACAAAATATCTTTTTTAGGGAAATATAAAATTTAATCATATTAGTTGCCACATTTGAGTTAATCGCAAATTAAATCTCACAACTTGTAGCTTCCAAGGACTCATATATTCCACTTTTTTTTTTCGTAACTCGTATATTCCACAAACACTTGTTTTTTTTTTTTTTTTTGGTCATAACTCATATATAAGCTAAGAATACAACTACAAAACGGGAATTCTTATGGTAAGGCAATTTGTTCCACCAATGGAACATGATGTTTTAATCGTCATATTAAGATTGTAACAGCTTGATTGTGAGGGTTGACATTAATTAGGTGTTTGGTATGGTAGTAGGAGTCGTTGGTTATACTTGTTTTTCCTATAATATATAAGAGCTTTATATTGTAGTGATTTTTTTATATTGTTATTGTAGCATGTGAGAGCTTTACACTGTTTATAACTGAAAAAGTGGTGCAAACCACTCATGTCAAACGCAAAGTAAAAATTACAACACATGATGTAAAATTACTTTTAGTTATACATCGAATTGTTAAAAAATAAATATAATAGCTAAAACATTTATGTTTTATAGCTAAAACATTTATGTTTTATTGGTATAATAAAATTATCTTTTTCGTGGTAAAAACTGGGGAACAAAATCCTGTTTGTATCTTCAACGGGTAAAAAAAGAATAGAAGAGCATGCCGCTCATGAAACCGTGAAAGAGGCCCTACATTGCTCCTTATCAATGTCCAATAACAATCTGATGGAAGCAATCTTTGATGAGGTCATACTCATAGTTCCCAGGTACGTCATAAAGGACAATATACCAATAATATATGATTTTTTTAAAAAGTCGTTGCCCACCCACAAAAATAAAATAAAATAAAGTGAATTACAATAAATGAAAATTTGGTGCATTTGGACCACTACACCAGTGTTGAATTGCCATTGGCTCCCTTAGCGCACAATTATAGGACCCACCTTCATAAATAAATGATAATAATAATTTAAAAAAAAATCATGGGAGGCCCATCATCATCATCTTCTTCTTCCTAAACGCCTCACATAATTCTTTCTGAGGTCCATGACCTAGACAATGACCCCGTGACCAAAAGAAGGCACTGTTAATGACAGAAGGAAATTTAGAAAGATAAAAGCATTTTTGGAGGCCCTTTTATCACTTCATATCACATCAATATTTTCAAAGATAAATACATGTTTAATGTTGGTCCCACTTTAGAGTCTGAAAATAAAATTGTAACCACATGAGGATAACTCCAGGAATGAAAGATCCACATCAAATAAACTACAATTTACACCTGGAAGAACAATCATTTTCTTAAGCATTTAACAAACTCTTCTTTTCGTTAGGGCAATTTTATTTTGGAACAATTGAGTGGAATGTATCATCTGAAAAACTATTTCAATGGAAAGTTTAACATGCACAAACTTTACATACGCGATGGGTTAACGCGATGTATATAATTCTTAGATTGAGAAAATAGTCATTACTTACATAGATATTATGCACATCGATTCATTTAATTTTGAATGATTTATATTTTTATTTAATTTAAATGGGGAATGACAAATTGAAATTTTAACGTATAAAAAAATATGCAAGAAAAGAACCCAAATGCTTGGCAGAATTGTTATTTTGGGAACAAAGCTTAAAATGAGACTACTTTTGAATTTTATACAGGCACAAACACAACATGAGAATGATTTAATTTTGAACGAGACGACTTTAATTTTAAATGATTTATATTTTTATTTAATTTAAATGGGGAATAACAAATTGAAATTTTAACATATAAAAAAATATGCAAGAACAGAACCCAAACGCTTGGCAGAATTGTTATTTTGGGAACAAAGCTTAAAATGAGACGACTTTTGAATTTTATATAGTTTTGGATGGGACATACATTGTTCTTAAGTTAACTGCTTATGTAGTTTAGTTTTTTGTTCTTTACTTGGTAGAATTACATACCATGTAAACATTTTACTTTTTTTTAAAACAAATTTTAATTTATGGCTTGCCAAGACAGAAACTCTTTTTAGGGGGTTTCTTTCTTGTTTTGGGTAACTGTTTTATGAAGCCGTTATTGTGTCATCATAATTAATTTTTTTTTATTGAAATATGAAGTAGTTATTGTGTGCTGTACAATTTTAGACAAAAAAATAAATAAATAAATAACCATTAACTAAGAAAAATATTTTTCATCCTATCGGATTATCCCTATTACTTATAAAACAAGGGCAATACTATAACAAGACCTTCTAAAAAAATCTTATCAATGAGAATCTTTTTTTGACTATAAGATTTGTATTTAACGGTTAAAATTAGACAAGCTCACCAATGGTTAAATGAGATCATAAACACCAAATTTATAAAAAAAAAAAAAAAAAACAAAAACGTTAAAAAATTGAAAAAACTGTCCAAAAAAAAAACCTCCTTTAGACCTCCAGCATTGCTACTGTCGTTGGGAGAGATCGCCAATGACTAGATCACAATAATCCATGGCGAAGCACCACTTGGAGGAGTCATTGGCGACCTCAGTTTGCCACCATCATGAGTCAAGCTTTGCAATGCGCGTGCGGAGGTCATTGAGGCTCGCGAGCTCGTGGACGATTAAGTATAGTAGTCAATCCCTCCTCCTCGGTTGTCTTTGTCACCCTTAGCCCCTCAACCATTGAGACCAAATCTTGTCGCCAAGGTATGGAGTCAAATCGCGAACTCATGTCACGAGCTCGTGGGCAAAGGTCATTGGTCGTGACCTTATTGTGATTACATCGCGATCCACCTCTATGCACCACCTCGGCCTTGGCGTCATTGTTGGTGACACACTGTCATCAGGTCTAGAGTGCACAACGACGAAGAAGCCCGACAATGGCAATTTCGTCGCGATAGAGATCTCGTAGTCTTAGTTGCAAATCGCCATAGGTCGAGACCCACCTCTGGCGGCTCTCCTTTTAGACCCATCTGCCAACACTCACACGACAACCCTACACCCTCCACTCGCCAAACCCTCCGCCAAGAGGCCCACCCTGCTGATAATAATCCTCCAACCCCAACAGAGGACAAATTTTTTTTTCTAATTCCTTTAGGTTTTTTTTTTATTTGTTATTTTAAAAATGGGTGAGAATAAAAAAGTGATAGGAAAAAAGTGGGTTTATTTTTGTTTTTGTGAACCATTGAATTTCAATCTAACAATAAAAGAGTAAAATAATAAAGGGTCTTATTAATAGGACATTTTACAAGATCTTGTCATAGCATTTCCCATAAAACAATAAGGCCATGCTACTAGAATAAAACTCACTAATGAATGTTTCTCACTTTTTTCTTTGGAAATGATTAAAAAAAGTATGGTGATCATTTTTTTAAACATCTTGTTTTGAGAAGATTCTTGCCATTTATTTTTTACCTTTTTAAAAAATAAAATAAAATAAAATAAAATGATACCAAGCGCCTCAAGTTTTTTTTATTTTATTTTAATTTTTTTTAACTCCATCTTTTTCGTTTTGTTGGGCAAAAGAATACCAAGTGAAAAATGAAAATCGTCGCACACCCACTTTCCAAAAGGTTGTACCTTTCATTAGAATCACAAATGCCCAACCCCACATCACCACTCCCCCTCAGAGACATGCCTTTTTCCATAGTAACAATCTAAAACATCAAAACACCAAAAGGAAAAAAGATAAAAGTGGGCACACAAGTAAGTTGTGTCACATTAGTGGGTTAGGCAAGTACCATCCACATTTATAATGTGGCATATCCCATCACGATGAACGATATGTTATGGTGGCTCCTTCTTTCCCCAAAAAAGGCTTGAGAGTTTTACATAAAGAGTGAAAATATACCAATTGATAGACACTATATTTTGAATCATCAAATTTGTATCACGTTTTATTAGGTTTACGTGCTTATTTGTTTTGATATAATTTCATTAAATTTACAGCATGCTTAATAATGTTATTCGAACCGTAAAATTATGGTTCAACTTAAATTTACTATTATATTTTATCTAACTTTAAACCAAACTTGATTTAAAACACAATTTTATAGTGTAAATTGCATTGTCAAATGAGCTATTAGAGTTCAAAAATGCACTTTACAGTTAGGTGTGAAAATACCATAAAGAGTCCACAAAAAAAAATGCCATAAAGAGCTCCCAAAAAAATGTTAATAAATATATGCTTTGAAAGATGACTAGTGTATGTGTGTGTGTGTATATATGTCATTTTAAAGCCGGTTTGGTTCGAGTATTTGAATAAAGATTTAAATTTTTATTAGAGAAAATATTGTAGCAAAATGATTCAAACTGTGATTCAAATCACGAAACAAACGGGCTCTTAGTGAATAAGACTTTCCCCTTACAGAAACAACCATAGTGGTTAAAAGTGTTTTTAACTTTTGTTTTGTTTATGTTCAATAAAAATGTTGATTATGCATGGTGTATCGAATTTTTACCATATCTCTTTCTCTCTCTCAAATAAAGTATTATTATTCAATTAGCAAACATAGAAGAAATAAGGGGCAATAGTGGGTACGAATTAGAAATACATAAAAGGGTGAGGGTGTCATTGCAAACATACGAGATTTGTTAGGACAAAAAGACAAATACAGTGATATGGGCACCTAATAGGTGCGCCTTAGATTTAAGAAAAAGTTTCTTTTTTAATTTTTTTTCTCTTTAAAATACAAAATTGACAAACAAACAGACAACTAAATTATATAAATAGAAAGAAAATAATTTACAGTAGACTAGAAGCCGAGGACAACAAACAAAAACAAATAAACAAATGGAATAAAATAAAATAAAATAAACAGAAGAGAATATGCTTGTTTTGGTGGATATTGCAGCAAGCAAACCCAGACCAGACCTTCCATGCTCAAAGGGATCATATGAGAGAGAGAGAGAGAGAGAGAGAGAGGTAAGAAGCTAGAGAGAGAAAGAGAGGAGAGAGGAGAAGAGAAGAGAAATGGAGGGTTTAAGTGAGGGTTTTAGTTTTTTAGGTCTACCAACTGGTGGTTAGAGATTGAGCTTCTTAACCAAACACCAAAAAAAAAAAAAAAAACCCAAAGAGGAGAAGGAGTAGGAGAAGAAGAAGAAGATTTTCAGCTTTGAAGAAGAAGAAGAAGAAAAGCAATAAAAAAAATAACTTGGGTCTGGGTGAAAAAAAAAAAGAGCGCACAAGGGAAGGGAAAGAGAAAAGCCACCAAAAAAGAGAAGCTAAGCCACAACCACAACAGAAGGGAATTCCCATTTTCTTTTTCTTTAGAGAGAGAAAGAGCAGAGAGAGAAAGAGAAGAACGGTGTGTAGTTTTGGGTTCGTTCGTACGTTGAAGTGTGTGTACGTGTGAGTCTCGCGTGGGGATTGATGGCAAATCAATAATGGAAGGAGAATATATAACATGATTATCATTGCCCATCAAAAAACAGCAAAAGTGAAGGAGAAAAAAGAAGTCCTCTTCAGAATTATTACTCCTTTTTTTATTTTTCTTCTTTTGGGTTCGTATATATTTGTATTATCAATCAATATTTGTGTTGCTTGTAATTAGTAAAAAGAAAAAGTTTGTATTAAGGTTTCTCGGGATCGGGAAGTGTTTGGATTGTATTTAGAGCGGATTGGTTCTTGTCTCAAAGCTTTTCTGTTTCCCAGTATCGCCCACAACTGTTACGGCTCTCCAGGTTTTTTTTTTTTTTTTGGGCTTTTTTCCCTCTTTTCTTGACTTTACATTCAGTATCTTAGCTCTCTACTTAGTTTAATTTCCTTTATTTATTCTCATATATTTATATATACATATATATATATATATTTTGTGTGTGTGTGTGCATTTCTCTCTCTTTTATCTTTGTTTTTTGTGGTTCTTTCTTTCTTTCTCTCTCTTTTTTTTCTCTTTCTTGAGCTGAGAATGAGATGAGGATGAACCTGAAAATTTAGCAGGTTAATTATTATCTTTTTTTTTTTTCCTTCTCCCACCTTATCCTCTCTAAATCTCCTCTTCATGATGGGTGTTTAGAATTTTTTTATTCATTTTTTTAAACAGAACATGGGTTTGTTCTGAAATTTCGTTTTCTTCATCTTTTGAGACGATTTTTTTTTTTCTTTCTGGGTTGTTTTTCTTTGCATGGGATTTTGGGTCAGTCTTGCTCTTTGCTCCTGGTAATCAAACTTTTGGGTTTTGGTTAATTCTCTTACCTGATAAAAGTGATGCAGAGAAAATGGTAAATCATACTTTATTTGTTTATTTTTTGTTACTACTATTATTTTTTGGATTGGTCTTAACCTTAGGGGTTCTTCATGATCATTTTGTATTTGTTAATTTTCTTCTAAGTTTGTGATTTTTGTTGTTACAATAAACAAGATTTCTGGTAGCTGCTTCTGGTTTGGATCATAATTTATCTCCGTGCGATAAAAAAAATTTATTCTTGGATGTTACTATGTTCATGCATACAAACCATGCATAAAAAAGATCTCTTTTGATGTAGGCTCCCTCATGTGTGTTTTTTTAAGGCTTTGAATAGCAAGTAACTATAAACTATACTTTTTGAAACTCCTTTTAAAATCTTCTGCCAATCTGTCTATAACGATAGATTAAAAAAAAAAAAGTTTCTATCTCTGCTTGTGGTGTGTGTTTTTATTAATCTTTTCTCATATACATACATAATATATATATATATATATATATATGAATTTTACGAAGCTTATATACCAGTATATGTAAGCAGAAAAATGATTTCTCTTTCTTTGGACGGTTAAGCCAAAAAAAAAAAAAAATGATCTCAGACAGACTTCTAATCAATTCTCTATTACAAATTCATAATAGCAATCATTGTAGATTAATATATATTCTTATTGAATGTCTAAAAAAGTATATGTTCTTACTGTGTACTTTCTTTTTTTTGTCTCTTTTTTCAGTTCCATGAACTAATAATGAGATCTAGTTTGCAAAACTGGGCAAGAAAGTTTCAATTTTGAGGAGTAAAAAAAAGGGAGAATATAATGGCAACTTATTACTCTGGTTCAAACAATCAAAGAGAGGCTGCACAAATGCTGTATTCGAGGGAACACTTGCCTAGTTCTTATCCAGAGGCTTCTGTTATTCCAACAAACATGATGATGTACGTGAATTCAAGTTCATACTCGGCTGCATTAGATGTGAATTCTCAGCAGCAACAAAGTAACTGCAACATTGAAATCACACCGATGGGGCTTTCTGATTCCACCCCACAACAGCAGGACATCCTGTCGAATCTTGGGGGTGGATCAAGAATTGGAGAGCATGATTTCGGTGAGTGGAGAGATGGTAAAAATCATGACTTGGTAGTGACTCACTCAATTGGGAGCGGTGGTGGTGCTCCAACCATTCTCCATGGTGGTGGGCAAGGATTGTCCCTTAGTCTTGGCACACAAATCGCATCTGGAATCCAAATGCCTTCGATATCACTCCGCAATCCCAACATGGGTGGTTTTGCATATTTCCTGGGTCCGAATCCTTCAGTTTCGGGGAAAAGGAATAATGGCTCTACAAGGGATGTTGATCAGCCTAGGAATGTTGAATATTTGGCGCATGGGTTTCCTGGGGTAACAAATCAAGATGTAAGTAAGGGGGAATTGTCTTCATATGGGCTGTCAAGTGTTGCAAGAGCAGTTCCTAGCTCAAAGTATCTCAAGGCTGCGCAACAGCTGCTCGATGAAGTTGTCAATGTCCGAAAAGCGTTGAAGCAAAACGACGGTGAGAAGGGGCAAAGTGGGCAGGAGCAGCGGATGAAAAGTCCCAAGGAGGGTGATGATGGATCAAAGAATGAATCTACACCTGGAGGAGAGTCGGCCGGTAATTCACAGCCTGAGCTATCACATGCCGAGAAGCAAGATCTGCAGAACAAATTGACAAAGCTTTTATCCATGTTGGATGAGGTATGCCACTTGCGCTTTAGTTTTTGAGTCTGTTTTATGATGTTATTGTATGTTGTTTGTTATTGTTTCTCCTCTAATCCTATGTTTAAAGGATGACAAACTGGTTTCTGTTTGATCACCATCAAATTATTCAATCATGGTTGATAATTTTTGTAAACCTGCTATTTTGCTAAATGTCTATAACACTATTTTATGAGCATATAATTCTTATGTACAAACACATTCATTGATTCATCAAGAAAAGCAAAACTTCTGAGGATGACTTTCTTTAGAACTCTTGAATACTAGTTGTTGGTTGCTAAAAATATAAAGATTTTTTTCCTCCTTCATTAGATCTATAAAACTTGAACCTTCTCTTGCATAAGGTACTACTTGGAATGTATTTTCCAATCGTGTAAATTGGGTGTCAATGTGCATTAAAAAACTAAATCTTTTGTTTTAAATGTGTCCTTATAGTGCGCTAATCCATTTGTTGCACAAGCATTAAGTGTCATAATCTTTACGTTTTGTTTAAAACCAATGTACTTAATGTAATTCCTGCCATTTTAGATTGTGACTTTACGTATTATATGCATCTTTGATTATCTTGTGAATTGATCAAGAAGCTAGAGAAAAGAATTGCACTTATGTGTGGAAATAGACCCGCCATGGATTTTGGTAGTTTACTATTTCTCCCAAAAGCTTAAGCTTGTAAAAGGTGGGCCAATATTAGTTTTATAGTCTCACACTCCTCATGTGTAGGCTTGACAATGGACAATCGCGTGGGCAAATATTAATTTAGAAGGCCCAATAGGCCAACACATGAATATTTTATTACAAGCCCCGACCATATTAAAGGTCGAGTGCACAATGATTGTGGAGAGTACAAGTACAAGAGTTTGACTCAGGACACCTTGTTGTTCTGGTACCTGGTTAGTTGTTCATTTTTCTCAAAAGCTTAAGCTCTTAGGAGGTTGGGAAACATTAATTTTCTATCCTAACAGATTTATTTACACATATAGGCTAATAGCTCTTTTAGATATCAATTATCACCATGAGCAACTGCAATTTAACTGTTTTCACCAGAACCTTATACTTCTGAATGTTCCTATCATTTGGAAATATTTGTTTTAGGTTTTACAAAAAATATGAATGCATGTAGTAAAAAATGTTCTTGAATAAAGACCTTGATGCTATTGGTTAAATGATCCACTTTCCTCGTTAGTTGCCAATGCATACAATCTTTGTTGGAATAGCTAGTGGAGCTCCATGATACTGCTACAAGTTCAGACTAGTTCCTTGTTTTTACTGCTTTGATGTGAGAACAAATATAAACAGAATACTTAGCCATTAAGGTAATTGTTGATTGCTGAAGCCTTGATTCTCCATAGTTTTCCTTGATTAATTATGATATTATTCAATGTTCTGTGTTGTTAATCAAAGAGAATTACATCAGGAAATCTGGGCACTTTAAAGTAATTACTGCAATCATACTTCAAAACGCAACTAGCAAATTCTTTCTATTGTGTTCACTGGCGGAGCCTGATTAAGCCGAGGGAGGGCGTCTGCCCCCATTGGCCCAAGTGGCTCATTTATGATTTAAGTCCAATATTAAACTTTTTTACACTTTTTTTTCTTATTTTGTCCTCATTGAAACTTATTCCTGGCAATATTTATATTAAAACTTTTAAAAAATTTTCAACTATGCTCTTGAATTTTATCTTTTAAATTTTTAGATGCGTTTAGGAACCTAGGTTTAAATTGCTGGTTTGAACTAAAAACTTTGCAACAATTTTAATTTTATAAGAAAAAACACAAAAATAACTATAGTTTGAACCAAAAGTTTTGGTTTAAAGCTAGGTTCTCAAACAACATGTTATATTTTGATTTTTAAATACAAAATAAATAACTCAATCACAATATTATACGAATTTATAATTTTGTAAATAAATATAAAAAATTGAATTCTTTATCAAAATAATTATAATGTGTTTTAGTTAAAAATTTTGGTTTAATTTACGTTCCCACTGGAAAAATTTCCTGGCTCCGCCACTGATTGTCTTTGTTATATGTCTTGATCTTTTTTATCTTTTCTGGTATGAGAATTGTCTTCAACAGAAGAGGGCTGGAAACTTATTCCTTGTAGGACTAAGTCCGAGCTCTCTGCCTTTTATTGGGTGTCTTTGATGGCCCATATTTATGATTGATATCCTTTCATTCTAGTTAGAAAAAAGGTTATCTTCATATGGCATTTTCATTGTCAGATATAATTAGCTATACAACATTTCATCACATTAAAAGGCCAGTTTTAAGTTTACCATACAAAATAATTATGCCAAGGAAGTTCTCTATGGTAGCTTATTTAGGGGGTAGAGGAAAATAACTTGCTGATACACTACTGGACAAGCGGACTGGGGTCCTCCTTAATCATCTTTTTCACTGGAAATTTGAATTTTGTCCACTACAGATCTCTCTTTAATGGATACATACAAAATATTTGGCGATTTTAGGTCTCTTTTCGTTCTTTCTTTCCTTTTCTTTTTAATGGTTATCCTAAACCCACTTCAACTGTTTGTTCCACAACTTCATGCTTGTATTTTCATTTCTCATGTGGTGGCTTGATGATATTTGACCTTCCATAAGTTTGTTTCAATGAATACGCATGTACTTGTAGTTTTTGTTTCTAGATGTTAATTCTTGATGCTAACATGATATTGCAAAACTATTAACGGACCAGGATGCTCATAAAGTAAACAAATCTGAGATGCATTTGGATGATCACATTCAATCAGTATACACAATATGATCAGATTGACGCCGCTTTCTTCTCTCCATCTTTTTCCTTGTCTTCGAAACCGTAAAATCATTAGATGATTGATTCATTTGCAGGTCGACAGAAGGTACAAGCAATATTATCATCAGATGCAGATTGTGGTATCATCATTTAATGCAATCACAGGATGCGGTTCAGCTAAACCATACACGGCACTTGCCCTCCAAACTATTTCACGCCACTTCCGGTGTTTGCGGGATGCAATCACAGGCCAGATAAAAGCGACCCGCAAAAGCCTTGGGGAGGAAGATGCTTCAGGAAATGTCAAAGGAGTTGGAATATCTCGCCTACGATACGTGGACCAGCAGCTTAAGCAACAGAGAGCTCTTCAGCAGCTTGGTATGATGCAGCAACATGCGTGGAGACCACAAAGGGGGCTTCCAGAAAGCTCTGTGTCTGTTCTACGTGCGTGGCTGTTTGAGCATTTCCTTCACCCGTAAACTTTCTAGCCTCAAATCTTTTTCTTCGTGTTTTTTTTTCCTCATGATTCTATTGTGATATTGTGTCTTAGTGCCTGCCTAGATCATCTTATACCAAATGAAATTTTGACATTTTGCAGGTATCCAAAGGATTCGGATAAGATCATGCTAGCAAGGCAGACAGGCCTAACTAGAAGTCAGGTAAAGATGACAACCATGCCATATATCAGTTTTATTGGGGAATCATGGTGGTATTGTCTGCTATTTCTTTGTCTTTTAATATCTAGATCATCTGATCCCTAAGAGGACTTGTTGAATCAGGACTTAAGAATTTTACTCTTTGAAAGAAATGGATTTGGTAGGGATTTTTTCCTTTTTGTTGGGCAGAAAAAAAGTTTGCAATTAATGCTAGGGATACTAAATCAACGAACACAACAATAGCTAACGATCTTAGGGATAATGTGGAGATAAAAGAGAAAAATTGTTAGCACAGCAAGCTCTTTGGTAATCTTAAAAGTTAAAAGCATTATTTTGAAAAAATTATTGGTGGCCTTTGACGTCGGCTGAGAATGTTGTAACAAGCCAATTTTAGTATTTTACGACAGGCATGTGGAAATTTAATGAATATATAAAAAAAAGTTAATGAACCCAATTGCACATTTAGCTACTACTTTACATAGAGGCCATTGGTGTTGCATATGGTGTTAAAAAGATGCTCATTTGAGAGAACCTAATATTTTTTTTAATAAATATTTCCAAGCACATTGTAACGCAAAATTGGCTCAACATTTACGCAACATGAGACAACCACTATTGAATGTGCATCCTTTTCTTCTTTTCCTATTAGATGATATAAACTGCCTCGCTCAGGTCGCAAACTGGTTTATAAACGCAAGGGTACGTCTGTGGAAGCCCATGGTTGAGGAGATGTATAAAGAAGAGACAGGTGATGCTGAGATGGACTCTAATTCATCCTCCGAAAGTGCGGCCAAAGCAACAAAAGGCAATATTATGACCTCCGAGGACAGGGGGGAAGACATGCAGCAGCAAAGCGCAAGTTCAACTGGCACTGAGAGATGCAGCACTGGCCAACAATTAATGGAGTCAAAAACTGATCATGTTTCTGATGTCGAAATGGCAGGGTCAATCGGATCTGCCAATTTCCACAATGTCACTCGTCGCAAAGCAGAAGCTGAGTACGGTCCAATAATGAAGCGCAGGGAGGAGCAAAGGCCTGGCATAGATGATTGCAGCCTCTTTCCTGATGCAATGGTTCAGTCTGACGGAAGCAACGAAAGATTCATGGCTGCAGCTGCTGCATATCACATGTCAGAGTTGGGGAGGTTCGGTGGCGGAAGCGGTGTGTCTCTCACTCTGGGATTGCAGCATTGTGATGGTGGTAGCCTACCGATGTCTAGCGGGACACATCACAGTTTTGTTGCCATGAGAGGGGATGATATATACAATGCTGCAGCTTCTTCGGTAGGAGCTGAGACAGCAGATTTTGAGTGTGTGAATTCGGGGAACCAGCAGCCTCGATTCGCTTCTTCCCATTTGTTACATGATTTCGTAGTGTGAAAATAAAAAAAGAAAAAAAAAAGCTTGATTGCAGATAGTCAACAGTGGGGCGACAACATTTCTTAAAGGCGAGGAACAAGACTTGACAGTGAAAATCAGGTCTTGCTTTGCTTGCAATGGTGTAGGAAATTTGTAGTCTTTCAAATATGGAAACATATAAAAAACGCAGTTGTATTATATCAAGAAATTGGTTGGTAAGGTTAGCATATTTGTATAGATGAGATGTACAAGTCGTAACAACTTTGGTATTGAAGAACAAATGAGGAAAAAAAATATACTGTAGTTTGAAATAAATAATTTTCATAGGTTGAGTTTTGCCCCTCGACCAGCAAAAATAAATAAATAAATAAGATATTATCTATAATTGATTGTTTTGGAAGAAATTGGCTAATGCCTTCTTGGTTCTTACAATGACCTGTAGTAATAATATCTATAATTAATTGTTTCTTTCTTTTTTTTCTTCTAATTATTTGACAGAGATATTTGCTTCCGCAAAGAAGTTCTTCTTTGGACTTCCACAAAGAATATAGGGCAAAGTGTTATTAACATCAATGACCCTGAATTTTAGGGTATCTTTTATGATATTTTTCAAACTTTAAAAATTATAATTTTACTTTTTAAATTTTAAAAAATTTTCATTTTGTCATTGGAATTTTAAAATGACTATTTTTCCCTTGACTTTTAAAACTTTTCTTACTTTTTTTTTACTTTTGTCGTTCAACTAGATAGAATTAAGCCCATATGGTTTGTACATAGATTACCTACAAGAGCAAAAATGAAATTTTATCACTCTTAAATTTTCTTTCATGTTTACACTCATTTAATTTTTTTATTGCTCTTATTTAAGAAGGGTTTGTATCAATATTTCTTCTCGATATTGTTCGTCGATATCTCTTTATCTTTAATATATAACTCATCTTTTTTAGTTTTCAAATTTAGATATCGGTGAACAATATCGACTTATTAAATGAGTTATATATTAAAAATGCAAAGATATGTGCATGCAAACTCTTCACAAATGAGAGCTCAGATAAAAAACAAAGGCATTAAGTGAGGTGTAAACGTAAAATAAAACTAAGAAGTGATAAAATCTCGTTTTTTTCTTTACAGGTAACCCATGTGCAAATCACACAAGCTTAATTTCTTCTATTTGAACAAAAAATCAGAAATTAAGAGAAGCTTTAAAAGTTCACAATGGTCATTTTTGAAATTCAAAAGGTAAAGTGAGGAGTTTTGAATGTTCAAGGGTAAAGTGGTGATTTTTAAAGTTAAGAAAGCAAAGTGAAGAACACCCTAAAGTTCAAGAGCTATTAATGTTAACAATCTTAGAGTACATTAGGTGATATACTACTTTTTTCCTACTACTATTGTATTTTACTTTTTTTTTTCCTCTCTTTAATCCTTATCATTTCTTCAAACTAAAAAGGCCAAAATACTCTTGAATATCACATATTTACTTAAAACCTAACTCTAAATACGTGGAAACAATAGCTCCTTTGCATTGAAAGTCATATGTTTCAAATTCTCTCACATAAATGGGTATTGGTTAAATTGAAAAATAATACCCCAGTGCTAATATTTCTCAAATTGACCCGAATATTAAGGTCACAAATGACGTGTTCAAGGAAATGTGTCCAATTTGCAGCATCGTTATGGATCCAATAATCTAATTCATCTTCAAAGATTAAACACGTAAAAAGTAGTCAATATGCAAAATTATTAATTTTGATGGAAATTTTGCAAAGAGATGTAGCGTAGCTAAGGCAACTCGTTAATCGATTAGATCAAATTGAACCACACCAGAGGTTTTTGGCCTTCATTTTTGTGCTATTGTAATGCATGGTTGGATTTTTCATGGTATTTTGCAAGATATTAGTTTGTAGCTTTATGGCATGCATGCCTGGATTGTCAATTAAACGAGGAGAAATGGAATGTTAAAAATTATTACGAAGGAAAACGAAAAAAAAAAAAAAAAAAGGAAAAACAAGGGGGGAAAGAATGAGAAAATTCCTCTATCACCACAATTCAGGGCAAATTAGAGGAATACTGCTTCTAGAGAGTTAAATTCCAATTCAGCTTAGCATTAAAATGATGCAAATAGATAATAACCACAATTCAAAAGTGCTATTAACACCCACAATTGATTGTTGCAAAATTGTAGAAGACAGTGTTGAGTAAGGAGAAAAATTATTTTATAAAATTTTAACCAAATAATGTAATCAAGTGCTAGATCATTTTTACAATTATTAAGATGATTCTAAAAGTAAATCATTGGCATTCACCAATTAAATCAAATTTGATACTTGATTACTCATTTGGCTCTCTAAAATTTAACGAATAGGAAATATCACGACTTTCGTTCATATCTCATGAACATTACCCAAAAAAGTTAAAAAGGGAAAAAAAATGCTTTTCTTTATCTGGCATGAACAAAGTGCAAAGTAACATTTTCCACACTTGTGTGCAACAACACTATACAAAATGGATCTACATACACCACCAAACGCTAGTACCATAGTAACGAGAAAACTATGTGGTTTTCAGAAAGCTCAAGAACCAAACCACAAGGGTACTAATGCTACTAACAGTTGAGAATAAAAATCAGTGAGCTGGAAGTCAGATGCTACCACACCCTAAGCAAGTGTCTCAGCAGTACAAGATGGCAGGATCTACCTGAAAAATATAAACACGGTTGTAACAGAACTAGAGGAACCTTTCCAAAAAAGAAAAGGAAAAAAAAAAAACACAATAAACTATGGGATTATTTTCCAAAGTAAAGAACAAATAGTGGGAAATCAAGATTGGGACAAAAGGACGCATGTGGGACACTAACCTTCTGTACAGAACCTTTACATCTTCTGCTAACACTGAACTGCTTTCCAAGAACTCATCATCGCATTCGTTGATGTCGACGGTCTCCACTGCAAAATCCCGATACCCACAGTACTCATTCCATTCGAACCACATCTTAGAAATCAATTCCTTCTTGAAGCAAGTGTCATGATCTTCTTCTTCGGGTGACTCAGAAGCAACTAATCGGTAAGCAACCACTTTCTTAGTCTGCCCAGGACGGAATGCACGCCCAATTGCTTGGCGGGTTACAGATGGATTCAGATGAACATCAAGGATTATAATTCTAGATGCCCCCACCAAAGAGATACCCTCTCCACATGCCTTAATTGAGCCAAAGAAAACCTTTGCAGAAGGGGAATTATTGAAGCGCTCCATGGACCACTCCCTATGCTCAGAACTCGACTCACCTGAGATGAAAAAGATTTCTCTTCCTGGACACCACCCCTTCTCTTTCACTGCTAATCTCTCTAAAAACTTCAAAGGCACAAGGTACTGGCTGAAAACCAGCAGCTTCTCCTGCTTCGAGTCGCATAAACTTAGCATATTCAGAAAAAACTTGGCCTTAACTCCCTCTTCAACATCTAAGTTCTCCAGCAACTCATCCATCTTTTCATCAGTCGCGGTCAAACTATCAGCAAACGACTGCAACTTAGGATGCAGATAAACGGCACTTCCAACAGAACTTGCTTTGAATTTTCTTGATAACTTTTTTATTTTCCCAACTTCACGCTTCTGTTTGGAACTGAGATTAAGAACTAAAGTGAAATCAACTAATCCGGGAAGTTCATCAAGGAAATCACCTTTATAATAGTGCAAGACCTTGCTGGTCATCTCACGCAGGTCGTGTATGACCGACACCTTCCTTCTAAAATCTTTATCTTTCTGCAGCGTATGCTCCACCATATCAAAGAAAGCTGCTTCACCTGTAGCTTTGAAGTGCTTCCTGATACCTGATATATCTACTTTACTCATAATGCGCTTGACAATTGGTCGGGACGTCTGCATTCTGAGAAACTTTGGTCTGACAAGATTCAGGATATTGAACACCTCCTTGACATGATTCTGATAAAGAGTTCCTGAAAGCACAACTTTCCTGGGTGTCTGCACCTTGGCAAGAGATTGCAGGACATCTGTATTCTCATTTCTGGGCGTATGCCCTTCATCAAGAATAAGAATCGATGGAGCCTTGAGCAGTATCTCACGGCAAGAACTTGCTGCGTCACTGTTTTCTGGGTCACAGACAATGGAGGAGAACTGCTTGTAACCAAGGAAAAGGATACTTTTTGTCTCTACCCACTGTTTCAAAACCTCTAATTGCTGAAATCGATTATCTGCTTTGGCAGTATAGCAGTCATACAATGGAATGTTCTCTATCTGCCAAATCTGAAACTCTTTCTTCCATGTGGACAAGATTCCTTTCGGAAGAACAACTAGAGGTCTAGCATTCGGGTACTTTGCCAGGAAACTCTGTACAAAACTAATTATCATAAATGTTTTTCCTGATCCAGGTGCGTGTGCCAGAATGCAACCCCCAGGATTATCACCCACCAAGTTACTAACAAGAAAATTGAAACCCTCCACCTGATGAGGTTTCATTTTCTTTGTATGCCTGGGGTGGGCATATACTTCAGTAACCATCAAATCATCACCGGACAAATTAAGTCCACCTATTCCGGATGACTCATTGTCTCTGGAGTTCCGAGAATCTGGCATGTAAGTTCGAGAAGATCTTTTTACCTGAAATAATAGGCAATTAAAAAAAATTTAAAATACAAATTTATATCGAAAAGAGGACAAATAAAAAGATAAATAAACACCTAATAAAGAATTCAATGCAGATGAATTGACATTTGACAGCTGAATTGAACAATAAGATTATGCAATCAAATTCACAAACAAGGGCAACAAAATCAAACACCTTGAAAGAGAAAATAGCAGATAGGAGCACAGTTATAACTCATTAAGAGACCAAACCATCGCAAGTTTCCATTTTGATTTTATAACTTAGTAGTGTTCAATGTTCCATGCTTCATACAACATGAACCGGACTAGAAAGATGAATATCAACACCAAAAAAACTACCTAAGAACCATGTAGTCTTACAGAATAGAAAAGACAGCGCATCAATGTCATGTTCACTCTCTAAAGAATACTGAGAACAACGGAAGTAGAAAACAGTCAATTATATATATATATATATACATACATATATCATAAATATGCATATTTATAGGAAAAAAAAATCAAAGTCAAAGTCGTGTTCCAAATTAAGGATTGCATAGGTACATGTAGGCACTGTAAAATGACCACATTTATGATAACTAAAAAAACTGCCTCCTAAACTCACAAAGTAAATACGGGACTTTTGAACTTTAAAACTTCTAATATCCCCAAATTAATAAGGACTTCTAGACTTCCAAAATTGCCAAATATGTAAACATCCAAGCCCACTAATTAATTACACGGTGGTATCAAAATCAACTAGTTTGATTTTCAAATCTAAGATCTTGCAAATAATACATTCCCGTTGGGCACAGGTCACCAAACTTACAAAGCCAATTTTAAGCACCTGAGTGAAACAGGTGCACTTGTACATAGCTAGTTTTACGTTTGCTTAGTAAAAACTAAAAAGAAAGGTAAATTTAAGAAATATAAAATGTTTGAATGCCAAGATGAAACCTTACCTTGTTATATTGGAACTCAAATATATTCTCAATTCCCTTGTCTATAACTCCGCAAATGCGACAAACATAACCAAGATCATCTTTTAAAATAAAAGAGTGGTCACAGCTTTCTTCATCTTCTTTCTCTTGTTCATCCAATGAAGGATCTATAGCAAAATCCTAGAAGCAGCATGATAGAAAGTAAGTACGCTTAGTATTTACGCTATCTGGGAAAGCTTGCAAAGTGATCAACATTTTGGAGATAATAGAAAACCATATCATGAAGCACAGAACTTTAAAGCAGATTCTCTTACCCCACGTTATCCTTGCATAAAGTTTCTAATATAAGACTATCAAATTTTCTTAGAGGATGAAGATGCACATGATTTGAAACCAAATCAGGATACTAAGTAAATTTTAATTTTGTTTGCAAAACCTTTGTTAGTAGTCCACAGCAATCATCATACAACTCAAAACTTCGGGCCCTCCCTCAAACATTCTTAAAATCATGGACAAAACAAATAAGAAGCAAAAAGTCTTGACACATCTACAAATAAACGGTAGACAAAACAAAAATATGCTCATTTGAGAAAAACCTTATGCTAAATAAAAAAGATGCGTACAAAAAGGGAAAAGAAGTCTCATATTGCAGTCAATCTTTGCATTGCTACCTTGGAAAATTCTAAGGCCATTGACATTTCGTTCCACATGTCTTGAACCCCATCATCCTCAACAATATCTTGTGAATCGCTTTCATCTTCCACACCAACGTAAACACCTCTATCCCTGTTGATGTCAGCATTAGCTTCCCCATTAAGACTTATACGTTCTATATGAGCTCTTCTATCTGCAAGTCCTCTAACCTGCATAGATAATCCTCTCATTAATTCTATATATGGATAATGGATAAAATGACATGGGAATGATGAATAATACAATCTGTAACTTTGTGAAAGCAAAAATACATTGTCTTATTTATCAAAAATTTCTTTTCCTTGGGGTGGGAATTTGACCTTGTAACCTCGACTTCGGAAGCAGGTGTAGAACTATTCTAGGATAATCCTATGACCACCAAAGATACATTAGGTACATCATGGAAAGAATACATCCTCCTCGAGGTGAGGATTTCCATAATTAATTTGAAAGACATCGCTATGAACATACATCGTTTAGGTTACAAAATCAAGATATCTGGCGAATTAAATTAAATCTAGGGTTTATAAAGCATTAGTAAATTATGGAAAAGAGAAAAGAGAAATTAGCATAAGTAGCCGCCAACATGAAGGGGAATGTCCTCTAAAAAAAATTTTTTAAAAAGGAAATAAAACTATAAAACAGAATTCGTCACTTATGACTTCTAGCAATTGCACATGAATACTTCGTTTAGAACAAAATGTAAAGATGAAATAATAATTGATTTCTTGTGGACCATGGCACGTAAAGATGTGATGCATGCACATAAAATCTAAGTTAGCAAGAAAAACAAAACTCCTTCCAAGAGATGATTGCTATTAAGCAATGCCTACTGTATACAAAGATATTCTGTGACATATGCAAGGTCAAATTACCTCCACATCCTTCACAAAAGATCCTCCAGATGGTTGGCTCAAGAAAACAGTCTGGAAATTATAACAAGGTCCTTCGTCTTCTTTATCTTCTTCATCAGAATCAATTGTTATGATAGGCAACGATTTTGTTCGAGTGTCATTCACAACACGGTCATCATCCAAGTCAATGACATTATTGCACATCGGATATGCCATTTTCCCATTTTCCAACTTAACACCCTCTTTAGCGTCATTCTTTTGAGCAGCAAAGAACTGACTTATAAGTGTTGGGTACTTTTCAAAGTACGGGTATAAAGTTAGCATCTTCAGAGAAAGAAGGGCCTCTATATCTTTCGTGACACTTCCAAACTTACCAGCATCTAACCCATCAAGAAAACCTTGAGTAGCAAGTGGATTGGAAAAATCAACAATTTTCGAAGTAATTACTGGTTTATCCGGCACAGTTTCATCGCACACACGCGAAGGGAAGGCCGTTCCATCATGATGTTTTCCATCATTAGAAAATCTAGGCCGTTTATGTCCTGGGGAATAGGATTGAGGGGAGGCGATTCCATCCTGATATCTTCCATCAATAGAAAATGCAGGTCGTTTTTGTCCCAAATAGAACTCTGAACACAATAAAAAGTTCACAAGAAAATTGCAAAATATTAGGACTGCATACAACTATATTAAAACAGTATTTTAATGCTAGAAATCACATTTTCTGAAGCCATAAAGCCATCAAGTATGTGTACTCACAGTCCTCATACTCTTATCTAAGAAAGAATATAGGTCATTATTCAGGAACATTGTAAGTGCTGTATAGTTGAATAACATAAAGGAATGCTAAATACAGCTAATCGGGTGATCTTTCATAAAATCATTTGGCCCTGCTATTTTCAGTATTCTCTTTATTTGTTCAAGAATAATAACAAAACCTCCAATGTGTTTAAGAAAACGCTGCGTTCCACCTTGTGTTATAAGAATGTTGCATCTGTCCCCTACGTTTAACTTCTACAACTCCTGAAAATATAAAGTGGAACAATGGCATTTCGATATAACAAGTAAAGGTTTTTGCTAATGTCCCATTCATTCCTTCATCCATTCATTTTCTTCATAGAACACGTCAAAAATTAAAGAAGACCCATATGGAAAAATAGTACAGAAAAAATTCATAATCCCTCGAATTTTTTGTTCTCTCTAACTATTAAAATTCATGCAACATCGAATGTCCCAAATTCTCCTACAACAACAACATAAAAGTTTTAAAAAAATCGCATTCAGTGAAATTCGAAGCAAACATAAATTCTTTTCCTCAAAAAAACACAAAAAGCAAACATAAAAATAAAAAATAAAAAAAGCACCACTATCGCGTTCAGTGAACAGAAACTTGAATGATATATAAAGAGGCAGCCGAAATTGCCTAATCATTTAGGTCAAAATCAAAACATAGTTTTTCTGAAAAATTTAATTTCGCATGAATGGAAATTTCTCTGTAGAATGCGGTTGAAATGAAATTCCGAAAATTAACAAAAATAACATTAAGAGAGAGAGAGGGAGAGAGAATGAGAGTGGGATTATTTACCTGGAGACATAATGGGAGAATTCTGAGCCAGCAGTCGAATTTTCCGTCTCGATCGAGGAAAGAAAGAAGAGCGATTTTCAGAAGAAATTCGCCGACGCTCTTAAATAGGCGTCAAAAGCTTCTGTGAGACTGAGAGGAGAGGGAGCGTCAGCTGTGCTTTGCCTCGGAGTTCGGACAGGACACATATGTGGTGTTTGGCTTAAACTCAGTTACTAACTATATAAAACTCTCACATATAACAATAACAATAAAAAAAATTACTATAATGTAAAATTTTTATATGCTTTAATAAAAATGATTCTAACTAATAGTTTCTGCCACCTTTTCAAACACCAATGGACATGCCAAACCTTGTGAATTTAGAAAATTTTCTCTTTTCTCCAACAAAACGGATTTTCTTTGATAAACGCAAGAAATAGTTAAATCCTAGAAACAACACCAAACAAAACAGAAATTACTATAGTGTAAAACTTTCATATGCTACTATAAAAATGGTTCTAACCAATAGTTCATACCACCTTTTCAAACACCAATAGACATGCCAAACCTTGTGAATTTAGAAAATTTTCTATTTTCCCCAACAAAATGGATTTTCTTTGTAAAACGCAAGAAATAGTTAAATCCTAGAAACAACACCCAACAAAATAAAAATGATAGGAACGTCGTTTTTTTAAAATTAATTGCAGTAAATATCAAGTTTTAAAAATATTTATAGTAAAAATTAAATTTATAATATAAATATTGATTGATCTACGCTTTTGTTTATAGTGTAAATAAGAACCATTTACACCAAATGAATTTATTATGTAAATAATGTATTTACTTTATTATTTGTAATGTAAATATTTCTTATTTATATAGTAAATAAGTTGTTTACATTATATATCATTATATATATGACATTTATTACAAATATTTTTTTAACTTAATATTTACTTTTAAAAGTTTTAAAAACTTAATGTTTCTCTAATTCTCAAAAAAATCTAATATACCACTTTTTTACTACTAAATGTTTTATACTATTTTTTAAAAAAACATTTGATTCATACTATTTTAGACACACAATATATCCAAATTACTCTACAAAAAATCTTGCACAATCTACTACCCAGCTCTTCCCCTCTCTATACATCCCTTTCTCTCCTCGCTCCTCTTTCTCTCTCCTCTTCTCGCTAGATGAGGATATCTCAAACCGACACACGATCTGTTCCTCACTGTCAAACAACAACTCCGCATGGAGAAGGAGATCTCGAATCGACAAAGATCATGTGGGTATGCTCACACGACGTCTTTGATGGAGGAACGACTTGTGACTGCCATGTTTTTTGCAAGCGGCAAAGTTTGAGGGAATTAAGGGCGATTGTGACGAGCAACGTGCGGCAGATAAAGGAGCATGAGGATGGTGGCGCGCTAGTTTTGTGGTGGTCTTTCAAGGTTTTCTAGCAAAGATTTGAAAAAGCTGATGAGGTTCGGTAGATCAACCTTTTTAATCTTGGTAGACAAGGCAGTGTTGACTTTGGTGAGCTGGCGCATGGTTCCAACGACAGTGCATGGCAGCAACGATGAGAAGCTCCTTTGGTAGAGAAGCTTTGATTTATTTTCAGTCTATTTCTTCTTCCTTTTTTGGTGTAAACATTGATGAACTTAAATCTATTAGTGACGGATTATATTTTATCAGTGATAGACTAGAGTGTTCATTACCCATGAACTTGAGTCCATCAATTTTAGACTCAATCTATCAATGATTGACTCAAAGTTAATTTTGTCTTTTACATTTTTAAATATTTTATAAATTTATAGAGTTAAAAAATGACACCACAAAAGTGATATTTATCAAATAGACCCATCAATTAACTCACCTGATACAATCCATTAGAAGGATGAGAAAACAACAAATTTTTTAAAAAGTATTCATTAGGGAGGATGAGGGAAATAACAACTTCTGAAATTTTTTGAAGTAAATAACATGTTTTGAAAATATTTATAGTAAATAACAGGTTTACGATTTATTTGTTGTTCTTACTTACAGCACAAATAAGGGTAAATAAATTATTCACACTTTCAATCTATTTACTATGAAATAAGAATTATATATACCGTAAATATAAGGTTTAACAAATCATTCGCTATAAATCTATTATTTATCACAAATATTTTCAAAATATATCATTTATTACAATTAAAGTTTGAAAAAGCGTTCATTATTTCAATTTTCAGTTATTTTAAGTAACTCACTAACTCACACCTAGTCAACCCGATTATGAAGTCAATCCAACCTAAATCCACAAATTAACACACTTGATATAATAAGTTAAATCTCACTAACTCAAAAGTTACTAACCCGATCAATAAGTTAACCCAACCCATCAACCCGACTTTTAATTAAGTGGGCTTTGGGTTGAGTTTCTACTGACCCATCTTAATCGAAAATTGCCCATTTTATTTATACATATATTAAATAATATATTTATATATATTTTATGCTCACTATGTTTTTAGGTGATGGATCTTGCATGCTTGGATGAAGATGTTCAGAGTTGGATATTATAAATTGTACAACATGATGTTCAGAGTTGGATATTATAAATTGTACAACATGTCGATGTTTCTTAGAAATAAAAAAGAGAATTGTTGTTGTATTTTGTGACTTGTTTGCTGTATAATGACTTATAATTTGAATTTTGAACTTGTTTTATGTATCTTATGCTGGCTTATTACTTATGAAACCAATATTAAAAATTTTGTGCATCCAATATGTTATGATTCATAGCTTTTTTGAATTTATTTTTATTTTGGATTAAATTGTTAGTTTTATTTTTTTTTCCTTTTTTTTATAGTTTTCAATCCATCCAACCGACCTAAACTTTTATTAGGTGGGTTGATTTTGAGCTTTGGATTGAACCAAAGCTTGATTGGGTTGATTGAAAAATCTCAAAAACCTATTAAACCCATCTAATGTTCACCCCTAAAAATCTTAATCTTGTTTTAATTTGGGCAGGCTAAAATATAGTAATAACCCACCCAACTTGTCTAATATTAGTCCTTAAGTTCTAGTCATCTACCCAACCCGTCTAGTGTTAACCCCTAAGTCTTAGTCTTGTTTTGATCCCTTTTCGACTTATACATAGTGTTAATTCAACATCTGCAAATGTTTCATACTTGATTCTTATATCACTTTGTTGTTATAGAATTGGGTTTCTTTTATTTTTATGTCTTTTATTTTGATATTATCAAAAAATCATACATCGTATATGTTCACGGTGAAAATTCACCGACTAAACTTTCAAGAATGTTGATCTCATGACGATATTGGTACTCACATATTACTGAACAATAAATGCAAAAAAGTAACTAATGGATACTAAGAATCATAGTGGTTTATACAGTAAAGAGCTAAGTCCATTTTAAAGAAAGAGAAAATTCACTATTCTCATAAAAAAAAACAAATACACATTTCAATGCTCTTATGAAAGACTTGCGACTTTTGGATTTAATCACCGATTTTTAGCCCCTTTACATTTAATTCAAACAAGTATAAATAAATAAAATAAAATCAAGGGATTGTCTAGTTTCCTATTTGAATCATGCATTGTTTCCCTATCTTAGCGTCATCACCTGTGATCTTCAAAGTCTGACAAATTGGAATATTTCCCTATTTGGCTCTTCATCAAAGCTTATCATGTCAATCTCTTGATAGCCTCGCCCACACATGACTTCCACATGCTAATCAAATTATCTCTCCTTGCTAGGCCTGCCTTGCCCCTAGGTCGAGCCCGTTGGTGGTTGACGCTATACAATAGTATAATCACATATTCGAAATAAAAAAAGCTAGAAACACTAACCCTATCCAACTTATGTATCAACTATGAGTTATTATTTTATTAGCAAATGCTCAAAAGATTATCACATTGATAGATTAGATCTGTCAATAAATCAATAACTAAAAAGTTGGTATAAAAAATTAGAATTAAAGTTAGTATCTCTAACGTTACTTATTTAGAATTTATTCTCAATTCTTACCTTTTCCTTAATCAATATTAATTTGAACATATTTTATTTTTGCTACCTGAACTTTGGTTATTTTGTCTTCCTGCCTCTCCAAACTTTAAAAATTGGCCTATATACACCTTGAACTTTAAAATGCTAGCAAAAATGCCCTTTGTTACCTTTCATCCATAAAGTGTTATTTTACTCCTGAAATTTGGTACCAATGTTATCTTGCCCCTTAAACTTCAGAAATTGATATATTTACTTTTAATTTTTTTCTTTTTTTTAGCCAACAATTTTTCACACAAGTCAAAACTTAAATTGTTTACCCAAGAGTCGTGACCTAAGCCAAGTCTAAAGGGTATCACTTCATCAAGATGCGGTGGCGAACGACACGGTCAGCGCAAAGCATAATAAGATTTTGTTGAGTCGTTGTGGAGAAGCTAATGAAGAATGAGGATTAGGAGGAGAGTAGAAGCAAGCTCGATGTCAACAAAAATCTCTCTTTATTCCAGTTCCATAATGCATCTCTCTTAGAAAGCATAATTCTTTCTTCTTCAATCCACCTAAAATCCGTGAATCTTGTTAAATCTCAAGCTAAACCTCTTCAACGGTTATAATTTTAGAGCTCAGGCTTCAAGTTCAAGCCCTAGTTTGCTTTCTCTTCCTTCTCCTTCTCATCCCTTATTGTCTTCCTCCTTGATTACTCAGGAAATCTTGTTCAATCTTGGCTCAGTCCATGACTCTTAGGTGAACAATTTAACTTTGACGTCTGTGGAGAATTGTTCACTAGAAAGAAAAAGAAAAAAGTTTCGGGGGGTAAACATACAAGTTTTTGAAGTTCAGGGGGCAAGATGACATAGTTACCAAAGCTCGGGGGGTCGTAAATGAAACTTTATGCACACAATGTAACAAAAAGAGACATTTTTGCTAACATTTTAAAGTTCAAAGGCTATGTTTACTAATGTTTTAAAATTCGAGGGGATGTGCATACTAGTTTTAAAGTTCGAGATCCTATTAATATTGACCATGAAAAGGACTTAAATTGCTCTTAAAGAAAAAAAGGATGAAGAATAAGAAAAAAAATAAAATTAATAAATGTGAAAAACATTTAGGGCATTTTATAGTCAGATTTAAACTTTTATCCAAACAAATAGCATTAATATAAAACGTATAGATATACGTGTGTATATATATATTTTTTATTTTTTACCTTCTCTCTTTCAACAAGGCATTATTACATTAACGACACTCGAGAGCTCCAATAGCAAAGCTTTTGTAGAACGTTAACCAACAACTGACTTATAATATATTAAACTAATATGAACATACGCTACACTTAGATCTTATACAAGAAGTAGAAAAAGGTTTCCTTTCAACATTGGCAGACTTGTTCTTCTATAGCTTCTCTAGCTCGCTTGTTTTAGATTGTGCCTGATGATTGACTTTAAAATTCAACTAGAATAGTAGAATATTTGTTTAGATATACTTGCCTTCTGCGATAAAAAACAAAAAACAAAAAACAAAAACAAAAACAAAAAAAATGTTTTTAGCGATTGCTAGATACTAAACTCCCTTTGAAAAAGATGAATAATGCAAAGTCATAGCCAAAATTTGGGATGAAACAAAAATTATTGAAGAACTTTATATGTTGTATGAGTCCTCAGCTTAGAAAATAGCTTCTTCTGATTTCTTTTCCTCAGACAAGTAGAAGCAACTCATCACCTAGTAACAAAATAATCAACTATGATTGCAACTTGCAAGCACATATCATAAATTCCAAAAACAAGTAACACGGCTGGAGGAAGTAGTTGAGTGGAGCAAGTAAATTCCAAACTTTCATCTTTTGCTATGATTTTTTTTAGATCAAGTAGAACTGGTTCATCCCCTAACACCAATTATAACATGCTTATTTTTGTATCATGAAAGAATATGGATTTTATGATCTTGTTAATGTTCGTTGTTTCGAGAAAATCCAACATTTGTTCATGTGTTTTTTATAATCCAAAAAGTATGTCTTATGTTTTTTAGCTATCAACAAATTATCCCCGATGTTTATAAAAAAAAGTAAAAAAAAAAAAGCTTTTTAGGCTTAGCTTGTCAAAGTTTTTTGAAAATTATTATTTAATTTTTATTTTAGTAATTAATTATTCAAATTTTTTTGAAAAAATAGATTTAAAAATAAATAAAATTAAGAAAAAAATGATTTAGCATGTTTGGATGATTGCGAAGAAGGATTCAATGTAGGGCTTGTCCATTCCAACAAGTCTAAATTCGACTAGCCATATATAGACGCCGAAAGGACATTGATTATATGTAGGATTAGACCAATTAGACCGGTTAAGTTTTTGATTTTTTTAAAGCAAATATAGATTGTTTTATTGAATTTGTTTTAGTTTTCCTCTCAAAATTTGAATTCTTGTCATGAATAATGTTTAACTATTAAGCATTAAAGAAATTGATGTTAGTTTCCATAATTTCATAAATTAAAGGTATATTTTATTTCTTTTAAAAAATTTATGAGATATTTTTGAAATTGTTTAAAAAACAAGAGGTATATTTTTGAATTATCAATTTTATCATATGACTTGATTTGAAGTCGGACATTCAATTTCATCATTTATGACCTAGGGTTGCATCTTGCAAACATCACAAGTGAATAGGATTAATAATTCATATCTCATTTGAATCAAGTCTTAGTTTTTCTCCAACTAGAAAAAAAGTATTTAAGACTGAAGCTTCTTATAAACTAACATTTTGTTACAAAAAAAAAAAAGTTAATAAAATGTCTGTACCAAGTCATTGCATTATCTAGTTAAAACATCATATGCAGAAATTGTGTGACCTGTTTTGTTTTATTTTGAGAATTTTTAGAAATGTTTTTAAGTGTATTTTGAGATAAAAATTTCAAAAACACTCTCAGCATAATTTTTAAAAAATTCTTATTTATCAAAATAAAACTATTTTCATCTATTTTGAAAACAATATCATACATACCTAATATCAAATTTCAGTTATCTAAAGAACACTTAATTCCAACATAAAAAAGAGCCAAGTATCAAAATTCAAAATTCATACCTTGTTAAGGCAAGGAAAATAGAATAAAATGTGTCCAATCGTGAGAATGCAAGAAAAGGTTATTTGTCAAAAGTTGACTGTAACCCAGTGAAGACAGAGTATACAGCTTCCTTTAGTAAAATAAATAGAAGACAAAAATAGTGTCCATAATGTAGAATTTGATTTCTAAAACTACTAGCATCATATTATCCTGACATAATCTTCGTCATCGCAGTGAAATGAAAAGAACATGAAGAGAAAATCGACACACATTTGGAAAAATCTCAAAGAATAGTTTTCTTGTCTTTTCTCTCTCTAAAACAGCCGAATGAGGAGAGAGAGTTAATATCCGTAGAGCTGTTTTGTGGAGACGCTGCAACTTCTTCGCCTTTCCTCCCCCCCTTCTTGGATTTTCCAGTCTAATGACTAGACTCCATCTAAATGGACGCCATGTGGCAACAACTTGGGCCCATATGAAACTCTAATTGAATTTTGACATGTGTATTATGGATAGAGTTACACTACGATGACATCTGAGTGGTAGGAGAAATGATTTTGAGAATGCTAGAATTTCACTCCCACTTTTTGTTGGTGTGGTAAACATTTTTTTTCTTTTTCTTTTTTCACTTTCTTTTAATTTTGATCATCATAAGTACTTTTATCTTCTAATACCCCTATTATAGTTCTTTTTTTATTTTTTTACAAATGAGTTCATATTTTTTTTTTTCACACAACCTTCCAAGATACTATTTTTTCATAGATATCTTTCATTATATTTTGTCCGTTTTAACGTGATTTCCATATTATTTTTTCTCAACTGCTATTTTTTTTAATATGTACCTTCTAATTAATGTTCAATTAATTTAACCACTAAAATATTTTTCCTAAATATGCTCTTTTCTCTTTAAAATAAAAATATGTTCTACTTAATATGTACATCCAAAATACACGTTTGTATTTAAATATATATTTTGGTCATGTTAGATGAGTCCTTTATTATACTTTTCTTAATCTCTTTTTAATTCATTTTTATTTATATCTTATATATTTGAATTAACCCTTTAAAATAACTTTTTTTTGTTTAGCCGTGGATAAGATATTTTTCCAAATATATCTTTCATTTTAATATTTTTATCTTATAATTTGTATCATATTATAAGTCATCCTCATTAAATTCTTTTTGTTTCTAATCATTTTACTAAAAATATATTTTTTCTCAAATATATTTCTACTTAAATATTTTTTTATTCACGAAACTCTCTCATGTCTCAATTGTTATTTTCTCATTTACATATTTTCTTTAATTTGCCACTGTTGAGAGAAAAAAAACTAAATCATTTTTTTTTGGTACTGGTGGTCTAAAGAGTTAACTTCATTAAATTTCAAACATATTGTGTGATTTGCATTGGACATAACCCTTTCTGTCATCACAACCTCCCCACTTAATAAGCCACCTTATACCACCTAGCCCTTCTGTAATCACCGAGTGATCTGACTTGGGCCTGCACGAGTAAGTGTGCACAGGCCATGGCTAGCCATGCCTGGGATGGGGCATGGCCACATTTCTACTCGGCGATAGGAGTTTGCATGGCATGGATGCAAGGGCCAGCATTTGAGTAAGCCAACATGCATGGAAAGAGGCATGCACACACATGGGTGGTTCGAGCTAGTTGTGGCACGTGATAGAGTTCGTTGAGGCACATAGCTTGGACAGACTAGGCCTTGATGCACGTAGAGAGGCATGTTGTGGCTAGACAGTTACCTGATTAATGTGGCACGTGATTTTCGAAAGCCAAGCATGCGCCTACTGAGCGTGGGCAAGCGGTTCCAGGCAATTTGTAGACTGATTGAGCAGGTAGTTATGCACATAGGCAGTGAGTGGCTACTTGAGTCTAGCATGAACCACTACCGTGATGGTTACTCCGAGGTGGCTAATTACGACTCGATACACGTGTCCCATGATGTGATTTGTGTTAGACATGTATGCCTTAAGGAGTAAAAATGTAATAAGTTTTTGGAGACATTTTTATCAATAAAGAATTTATTTATTGTTTATATACCAAATCTTATCCTCTTTACGTTCATATTTGTTGAATGTATATTAAGCAAACAATAGTTTAAGACCGTCGGTCTAAACCCTAAAAGTTGGGAATATGATGGACAGATTATGCAAAAGACACGATTTTTAAGGTGATGGTCTAAATCATAAGATCCGCAATCGAGGGAATAAAGTTAGGCGCTTTATTCATGTAAAGATTGTTATGTTGTCTATATTCCTATTAGGAGATGGTTTGTCTTGACCATCGGAGGTGGACTCCGTGAATAGAAACATTGGCACGTTGTCATAGGTGAAGATGTGTTGGATCGGCACATAAAGTGAATTGATTTGGATTAATAATTCTGTCTCGACAAATCGATTCACTTTAAACAATCATTTGTATTGTATCTTAATCTTGAGATAAATAGTGCACTTGTTGTCTTGACTTGTGTCTTTTGATGTTCCAAATGGTGACACCCACATCTTAATAGTGGTATGCATGCTAGTACATTGGAGGCATAACTCTTGATAGCGTAGACCTGTTATTCATAGATATAAAATCCATAGCTCCTCTTTACGAGTAGTGATATCCTCTTATATGCGTTATCATATAATTGAAAAACTAGAACGCTCAACCATTTAGATACATAGGTGTAACTGAATGGTATATTGTCTTTGGATGGTAAGTTTTCCAATGGTGAGATAATAGAACGTAAGATAAAAATAATCAGGAAGGTAAGACAGAACTTGTCCTTAAGCCAATTATGGATAATCATATGGGGATACGATACACTATGATAAGTCATGGAGACTTAGCTATATGAGCTTCGTAATTCTATATAGTTTGAGAATACAACTCCAAGCTTTTAGTGGAGTAGCTATATGAGTTGATAAGTCATGGAGACTTAGCTATATGAGCTTCGTAATTCTATATAGTTTGAGAATACAGCTCCAAGCTTTTAGTAGAGTAGCGTTAGATTTGATAATTATAAAATGTATATTTGGGATATTAGGTTTCATAATTATTGGGAGTTTGAATTATATAGGTCCATTTGGTCTCTTTTGCTAGCTCACAACATCCTGTAATGATATGACGTGCTTTTCCACAAATTGGTGACTTATGTCAGATTTATTAGATTGGTTGAAATTTAGAAGAATCAAATAATTCATGTCTGTTTATCGGTTGAATTAATTTTGTGATAAAATTAATTCAAGATAAACTTGTTGAATTATTATGATTGGATAATTCTTGTCTGTTTATTGGTTGATTTAATTTTGAATAAATTAGATCAAGATAAACTTGTAGAATTATTAGGAATTCATTTATTTTCCTAGAGATTATCTAGATAAAGTTGTTTTAATCAGCTAACTTTTCTATTGGGTTATTTGAATTAAAACTACGACTTTATCTTAAAGAATCTTGGGTGAAAAATAAAAGATTCGCTAAGATATTAATCGGCAGTTCGGCATGCCGATCCTCAAGTTCGGCTTGCCGGTCATCTTGATCAGCTTGCCGATGAATGAAGGATAAGATCACACGTTTTTACGCAGATCTTATCAGATATGATCTGAATTTGATTCTGATTCAAATTTTTGCGACATAATCTGATAATGACTGACCCTAGACCCAACCTCTATAAATAAGGAGTAAGTCACATAAGTTATTCAGATCAATTGAGAGATTAAGAGTGATACTTGCTGGTGAGAATCTGGAAACTCCCTGAGAGCTCTTGTTCACAAATCATGAACACTTGCTTTGGGTTCTCTCAATTGGTTGGAAGGAGAGTCACCTGGTGGAAGAGTTGTACGTGTGAGCCCAAACTCACTCCGATTGTGGATAGAGAATAGCAAAAAAGACTAGTTGGTTGAGGCTCTTTTGGAACGTTACTTCTCATCACTGATTTCAGGAGCTTTCAGCACACAAAAGTTAGTAAGATCTAGTTAATTTATGCATATAGCATGTCAAACTTGTGTTTTAGAAAATACTCTGATATAAATTTTTTTAAAATTCCACTGCGTATTATTTTTTTAACAATTGGTATAAGAGCCATGGTTTTTATATAAATTTATGAGTTTGTGATCATACTATATGTATAAATTTTGTGATCTTAATCTCTCCTATGCTTGAATTTAATTTTACAAAGAGTTGGCACTCTAGGTTTCTATATATTTTATATGTTGTCATGGATTATATGGTGAATGTTCATTAATTTAATTATGGTTGATTAAATCGTTATTTAATTATTAATTAATTAATTAATTTATACCGGTTATGGTTTCTTAGAGGTTAGAATATGTATTCAGGTCTTTTATGTAATTAGATGGTGGACTATCATCTCCGTCTAGGAATTATTATTTAATTTTGTAAGATTTTTGTAATTAATTAATTATTTGGAGAAGACAGATTGAGAAAACGGATCTAGAAGGCGGATCTAGAAGATTGATGATGGTACTCTCAGGTATTTCTTAAGTCTCTAATTTTATGTTTTTGAATTGTTGAAAATAAAATTGATGAATTGCTTTAAAAATTGTATTTTTTGGAATGAGATTTCTGCTCGATCGGCATGCCGAACCCACCAGTTCGGCAGGCCGATGGTCGCAGTTCGGTAGGCCAACAACGGAGCAGAAATCAGAGGCTCTGGCGGCAAGCCAAACCTTTAGTTTGACAGGCCAATCTTCCTGATCGGTAGGCCGACGGGTCGTGACTGGCAGGCTGATCACCCAAATCGGCTTGCCGACCAAAAGCTAAAAATTTTTCAAAAAAGGTGTAGTTTTTTCAATGCAGTTTTAATTTTATTTTTAGACAATTCTGAGAGACATTAAATTTGGATATGACAGGAAATATGAAGTATTCATTCATACGGGATTGAAGACTTAAAGATGGACATTACATGATGAGAGATACAACTTGAGAATTCAAGGATAAAGAATCGATAATATGTTTCGATTATTGTCTTGTAATTTTTGATTTCTATTCTCTAGGGTAGAACCATAATATTACAGTTATTATTATTTTGCTTGTAGCTTTGCTTGTCTGCATTATAATATGATTTGTTATGTATATTGATAACATATCATATAGAATAGGAAATACCGCTCATATTAAAATTGTTCATGCATGATCTTAAAATAAAAAATTGATTTTAAAAGATTGAGTGGGAGAAGGTTTTCGAAGAGAGGACCTACGGCCTCTATCGTTGGTCCATAGGAAGAACATGGTGGTCCCAACCCCTAGGAAGGGATTTCTATCATGTACTAGATTGGATCTCTAAGAGGATAAGGAATTTTAGCATGATTTTGGTTGCACACCCCTAGGTGGTGATTATAAATCATGGATAAAATATTGAAATGATGGTTATACACTCACGTTAATTTTATTATTAACCTCCCCTAGGAGCTCTGCTAATAAAATTAATGGCCAAAGAATCGATTATTAGTACATGCTAGATCATAGGGGTCCTGGATGGCATATATTAATCAGGAGGGGATCTGTGTTCCTGATTGAATTTGGCATGACTCCCCCATGAGCTTGTTGAATTCTTAGTTGAAAATTATCGTTGTAAGGTTGTGATATTTTCAAAGTTTTGACACATAAACACATTTGTACATTTTTACATGATTGTGTTATCTTACTAAATTATTATGATATGTTTGCTTATGTTTGGTATATGATTCTTTATTGTAGATTAAAAATGTCTAAAAACACTTTATCTTCGATACTTGACAAAAACCTCTTAACCGGAGAGAATTATAATGATTGGAAACGGAACCTGGATATCGTCTTCTCTTTTGAGAAACTAAAATTTATCCTGACAACCCCTTGTCCTCCCAAGCTTACGGGAGACTCCACTAATAAGCAATTTCAAGCGTACGATTGCTGGAAAGATGCAAATGATCAGACCCGCTTCTATGTTATGGCCAGCATGAATAACGTGCTGTAGGCTCAACATCAGGATTATGAGACTGTAAAGTGGATCTTGGATAATCTTGAGGATATATTTGAAGGCCATGCCATAACAAAGCAGCAAGGGGCACTTCTGAAACTTCTTAACTATAAGCAGAGGCCAGGGACATTTGTAAAGGAGCACATGATGTTGGTCATGGGTTACCTCACTGAGGCTCAAACCAATGAAGCTGATATCGATGCTGAAACTTAGATGACTATGGTCTTTGAGACTTTGTCAAAGGAATTTATTCTGTTTAGAGCTACTTTTAATTTAAGCAATAGATGAGATATGACCTTAACAGAATTGATGAAACAGTTACAGGAGTTTGAATTACTGATAAGGGAGTCTCCTGTGGGTGGAGAGGCCAACATGATAGCTGCTTCTAGTTCTAATCCCAACTCTAGGAATGGAAAGAAGCAACGGGCCAAGAACGGGAAGTCTTTTATTCCTGCTAGCACCAAGAGCAAGAAAAAGAAGAAGAAGAACTCGAAGAAGCTTAAGTGCTTCTTCTGTGGGAAGGTCAGGCACATCAAGAAGCATTGGAAGGACTTTATTTCCAAAGGAGGTAGGTGTGATCTTCTGTATTTAGAAACTTATTTAGCTGAGGAATCCAGTGACATTTGGGTCATAGATTCCGGTGCAACTAATCATGTTTGGGTTTATCTACAGGGGTTCAAAGAAACAAAAAGTCTACTACGTGAAGACTTCACGCTTCGGATAGGCGATGGATCCTTGGTCTTAGTGGAAGTAGTGGGTGACGTTCATCTTTATTTTGATAATTATAGGAATTTATTTTTGCAAGATTGTTTTTATGTTTCTAAATTTAAAAGGAATTTAATTTATGTAGCTTGTTTATTTAAAGACTCCTATTTGGTTTCTTTTAATGATAAAGTAGTGATTCGTAAAAATAAATCTTTTATCTGTTCTAGATGGATGTAAAATAATCTATATTTTATCAAACCTAAGATGGACTTATTGCTTAATGTTGAGATGAATGATAATAACTCTAAAAGACTTAAAGCTTCTCACTCGAATAAGACTTATCTTTGGCATTTACGCCTTGGTCATATTAACCTGAATAGGATTCAAAGGTTGGTAAGGGATGGACCTTTAAGTCACTTAAAGGTGAAATCTATACCTCAATGTGAATCTTGTTTAGAGGGTAAAATGACCAAAAAACCATTCAGGTCTAAGGGCAACAGGGCCGAAGGGGTTCTCGAACTTGTGCATAGTGATGTTTGCAGACCGATGAACATCCGGGCACGAGACAGGTATGAGTAGTTCGTCACTTTTATTGACAATTCCTTAGGATATGGGTATGTGTACCTAATGTACCATAAAAGCGAAACTTTTGACAAGTTCAGGGAGTTTTAGGCTGAAGTGAAAAAGCAATTGGGTAGACCTACAAAGGCGGAGAATACCTTTTTGATGAGTTCTTGGGACACTTATTAGAGAATGGGATTTTATCCCATTTGACTGCGCCGGACACTCCGCAACAGCATGACATAGCAGAGAGAAGAAATAGGACTTTATTGGACATGATCAAGTCCATGATGAGTTATTCATCATTGCCTTTATCTTTTTGGGGATATGAACTACAAACCGCATGTTATCTTTTAAACAATATGCCTTCAAAATCGGTCCCTAAAACTCCTCACGAGTTGTGGACAGGCAAGAAGACATCTTTAAACCATATTCGCATATGGGGATGTCCGGCTCATGTCCTGTTTAAGGATGCGAATAAGTTAGAAGCATGTTCGAAAGTTTGCGTGTTTATAGGATATCCAAAAGGGACTAAATGGGGTTATTTCTATAACCCAAAGAAAAATAAAGTCGTGGTTTCAACTAATGCAACTTTCCTTGAGAAGAGTTACATAGACGACTTTAAACTTCGAAGTAAAGTGGTGCTTAAGGAGTTAAAGAGTAATTCAATCGCTCCGGAGGTTTCGAATGAAAACGTTCCGATCAGTGTAGAAAAACAAAACGGATCTGAACAACAACCTAAGGGGCTTCGGCGTAATGGGAGGATCGGGTGTCAACCTAAGAGGTATATGTTCAATGGGGAGGTCTTTTTGGCTGAACTGAATGAACATGATAGGGATCCTTATACTTATGCAGAGGCTATGGAGGATGTTGATTCAAAACTCTAGACAGAGGCCATGAACACAGAGATGAAGTCTATGGAGACTAATCAGGTTTGGAAGCTTGTGGATCTTCCTGAAGGGGTAAAACTCATAGGGTGTAAGTGGATCTATAGGAGTAAAAGAGGAGTGGATGGAAAGGTCAAAACCTTTAAGGCTAAACTGGTAGCTAAGTGTTATACGAAATAGGAAGGAATCGATTATGAGGAAACCTTTTTGCCTGTAGTCATGCTTAAGTCCATCCAGATTCTCTTGTCCATAGCTGCCGCTCTCGACTATGAGATTTGACAGATGGATGTCAAGACAGCTTTTTTGAATGGTTATCTTGATGAGTTCATTTATATGAAATAACCATACGGGTTCAAGGTCAAGGGTTAAGAGGGTAAGGTTTGTAAGCTGCTAAAGTCAATTTATGGACTTAAGCAGGCTTCTCATTCTTGGAACATAAGATTTGATCAGGTGATCAAGAATTATAGGTTCTCATGAAATGTGGATGAGCCATGTGTTTACAAACACATAAAGGATGAGAATGTGGTTTTTCTACTACTTTATGTAGATGACATTCTGCTAATTGGCAGTGACATTGGGGCATTGTCATCGGTCAAATTATGGTTGACTAAGCAGTTTGACATAAAGGACTTGGGTGAGGCTAATTTTGTTCTCGGTATCTAGATCTTTCGGGATATGAAGAACAAAATGATAGTTTTGTCCCAGGCCTGCTACATAGATAAAATTCTCAGGAGGTTTGCAATGTAGGATTCCAAGAGAGGTAGGCAACCATCTAGGTCTGGAATTACTCTTTCTAAGAAAGATTCTCCAAAGTCTTATGAAGAAAGAGAATACATGAAGAAGGTGCCTTATGCTTCAGCAGTGGGTAGTCTCATGTATGCCATGGTTTGCACACGACCGGATATTAGTTATACGGTTAGGATTGTAAGTCGATTTCAGGCGGATCTAGGACCAAACCATTGGGTTACGGTAAAGCATGTTTTCAAGTACCTAAGAATGACTCGAGGGTATATGCGGGTGAGGACTTGACTCCTCTAGGATATACTGACTCAGATTTTTAATCCTGTCTGGATACTAGGAAATCGACTTCAGGTTTTGTATTTACTCTAGGCAGCGGTGCCATCAGTTGGAGAAGTGTCAAGCAAGATTGCACTTAGGATTCAACGATGGAGGCTGAGTATGTGGCAGCTAGTGATGCTTCGAAAGAAGTAGTGTGGCTCCGCAAGTTCCTTGGGGATCTTGAGGTAGTTCCTGGAATGGATAAGGTGGTATCATTATACTGTGATAATAGTGCGGTGGTAGCTAATGCTAAGGAACCAAGGTTTCATAAGAAAAGTAAGCATATTGATTGGAAGTACCATGTGATAAAGGACTTCGTTGAAGACGGGCATGTCATAGTGTGCAAGATCATGTCAGAGGATAATGTAGCTGATTCATTTACGAAGACACTTACGGGAAAGTCTTCGAAAGGCATGTGGAAGCTATGGGGATGTGAGATTTGTCATATTTACTCACTTAGTGCAAGTGGGAGATTGTTAGACATATATGCCCTATGGAGTAAAAATGTAATAAGGTTTTGGAGACATTTTTATCAGTAAAGAATTTATTTATTGTTTATTTACCAAATCTTGTCCTCTTTACGTTCATATTTGTTGAATGTATCTTAAGTAAATAATAGTCTGAAACTGTCGGTCAAAACCCTAAATATTGGGCATATGATGGATAGATTATGCAGAAGACACGATTCTTAAGGTGATGGTCTAAATCATAAGAACCGCAACCGAGGGAATAAAGTTGGGCACTTTATTCATGTAAAGATTGTTATGTTGTCTATATCCCTATTGGGAGATGGTTTGTCTTGACCGTCGGAGGTGGACTCCGTGAATAGAAACATTGGCACGCTGTCATAGCTGATGATGTGTTGGATCGGGACATAAAGTGAATTGATTTGGATTAATAATTCTGTCTCGGCAAATCGATTCACTTTAGACAATCATTTGTATTGTATCTTAATCCTGAGATGAATAGTAGGCCCGTTGTCTTGACTTGTGTCTTTTGATGTACCAAAGGTAACACCCACATCTTAATAGTGGTATGCATGCCGGTACGTTGGAGGCATGACTCTTGATAGTACAGACCTGTTATTCATAGATGTGGAATCCATAGCTCCTCTTTAGGAGTAGTGGTATCCTCTTATATGCGTTATCCTGTAATTAAAAAACTGGAGCGCTCAACCATTTGGATACATAGTGTAACCGAATGGTATACTGTCTTTAAATGGTAAGTTTTTCGATGGTGAGATAATAGAACGTAAGATAAAAATAATTGTGAAGGTGAGACAGAACTTGTCCTTAAGCCGATTATGGATAATCATATGGGGATACGATAGACTATGATAAGTCACGGAGACTTAGCTATACGGGCTTCGTAATTCTATGTAGTTCGAGAGTGCAGCTCCAAGCTTTTAGTGGAGTAGCGTTGGAGTTAATAATTATGAAATGTATATCTGGGATATTGGGTTTCATAATTATCAGACGCTTGAACTATATAGGTTCATTTGGTCTCCTTTGCTAGCTTACAACATCCTGTAATGATACGGCATGCTTTTCCACAAATTGGTGACTTATGTCAGATTTATTAGATTGGTTGAAATTTAGAAGAATCAAATAATTCATGTCTGTTTATCGGTTGAATTAATTTTTTATCGGTTGAATTAATTTTGTGATAAAATTAACTCAAGATAAACTTGTTGAATTATTAGGATCGGATAATTCTTGTCTGTTTATTGGTTGATTTAATTTTGAATAAATTAGATCAAGATAACTTGTAGAATTATTAGGAATTCATTTATTTTCCTAGAGATCATCTAGATAAAGTTGTTTTAATCAAATAATTTTCTATTTGGTTATTTGAATTAAAACTGAGACTTTATCTTATAGAATCTCAGGTGGAAAATAAAAGATTCACTGAGATATTAATCGATAGTTTGGCATGCCGATCCTCAAGTTCGGCCTGCCGGTCATCCTGATCGGCCTGTAGATGAGCGAAGGATAAGATTACGTATTTTTACACAAATCTTATCAGATATTGATCCGAATTTGATTCAGATTCAAATTTTTGAGGCCAAATCTGATAAGGACTGACCCTAGACCCAACCTCTATAAATAGGGAGTAAGTTATATAAGTTATTCAGATCAATTGAGAAATTAAGAGTGATACTCTACTGGTGAGAATCTGGAAACTTCTTGAGAGCTATTGTTCACAAATCATGAACACTTGCTTTGGGTTCTCTCAATTGGTTGGAAGGAGAGTCACCTGGTGGAAGAGCTGTACATGTGAGCCCACACTCACTCCGATCATGGACAAAGAATAGCAAAGAAGACCAGTTGGTTGAGGCTCTTCTAGAACGTTACTTCTCTTCACTGATTGCAGGGGCTTTTTGGCACACAAAGGTTAGTAAGATCTAGTTAATTTATGCATATAGCATGTCAAACTTGTGTTTTAGAAAATAAGTTTATATAAATTTTTTAAAATTCCGCTGCGTACTGTTTTTCTAACAATTTAATGCCTAGTGGCTAGGGATGTCAGCCAACCCGATTGTTGCCTTGTTTATTTATAGTCATTAATGGCATGGTTGAGGACACAGAGTGTGTGATCCTAGCACCCTTATATTCCTTTTATATGAGATTGATAAAAGGTTGGGAGATTCTGGTACATGTCTATGCTTATGTTACTTTCCACTTTGGTGTGCGTGAGTTGGCTGGCTAAGTAAGATACTTAGTGCCATCACTGATGAAAAATTCTGTGTGAGTTTTGACCCTGTGACAGCATAGTATCAGTGCCCTAGATTTCATGAAATTCCTAGGATTGTAGTAATGAATGAGATTCGGGAACGGCTTACCAAATTGGAAGATTTTGTCGATGCCCCTCAAACTGATGACGCTGTGAGCTTGTCCGTGCAACTTGAGCAACAAATTGACCAGATTGTGATGTTGAGCATGGTGTAGATAGAATTAATGAAGGACATGGAACAACGATTCTTTTCCACGATGCAAGACTTCATCACAATGGTTGACTTGGTGAGAGACAACTCGAAGAGATTTGAGGATGAGTTGAGCATTATCAAAAGGGCTATGGCAACCCCTCATCGGTGGTCCCAGTTCTTCGAAGCTAAAGGTCCTTGAACTGAAGCCATTTAATGGCAATCAGAATGCGAAGGAACTAGAGAACTTTCTATGGGATATGGAGTAGTACTTCAAGACTGCTTGTGTGGCGAAGAATGAGCAGGTGATGATAACCAGCATGTATTTTTCTAGTGATGCCAAACTCTAGTGGCATACCTGGTTGGATGATGATGCGAGTGTAGGAAGACCCCAGATCAAGATGTTTGAGGCATTAAAGAAAGAACTAAAGGATCGATTCCTACCCTTAAACTCAGCTTAGTAGTGAGGGAAGCATTGAAAAAGTTGAAATACACGGGATTGGCGCTAGATTATGTAAAGGAATTCAGTTCGTTGATGTTGGACATCAATAACATGTGGGAAGAAGATAAATTGTTCAACTTCTTCTTTAGACTCTAGCCTTAGGCGTAGGCAAAGTTAAGATGACAGAATGTGAAAGATTTGTCTATAGAAATTGTAGCTGCGGATAGTCTTATTGACTACAAGTTTAGACCTTTTTCATCTAACACTAACAAGAAAAAGTCCAAAGATGACAGTAAAAAGAGTCAGAAGTATGGCAAGGAGGGAAAGAAAGATAAGCAGAAGAAGAAAGATTAGGATGCTTCAAAGTTGAAAGGGACGGACGCATCCCAAGGCAAGAAGAACTCAGGATACTTTCTTTACGATAGTCCTAATAGGGCAAAAGATTGTCCAAGGAAGGAGAAACTTTCGGCCCTCATTGCGGTCTGATAACGAGGTTGGTGGTGCGAATTTGAGATTGAACCCCCTTAAGTTGTTGAATGTAATCACAGAAGACAAGTAGGGCTCTTACAAATGGCTCATGTATGTGAACGTGTTGTTGAATAGACATGCAGTGAGAGCAATGTTGGATACGGGTACAACCAACAATTTCCTGTCGCAGCAAAATATTGGAGATCTTAGACTTACCATCTCAAAAAGCTCAAGCTGGATAAAGGTTGTGAACTCTAGTGTGTAGCCCATCCAAGGAATGACTACTTTGTCCCTTAAGATTGGTGATTGGGAATAAGAATGTTGCTTTATGGCTGCCCTTCTTGATGATTTTGATCTAATCCTTGGAATTGAGTTCTTTGTGAAAGCCAAAGCCATAGCCATGCCTCACTTGAGTGGCTTGTTCATTCAAGATGAGGCGAGACCATGTTTTGTTTAAGCGAAGTTTTGTGGGCAAACATCAAAGAAGCCGTTGTTCTAGTCGGCTTCCTAACTAAAGTCAAGCTTGAAGCGGGGTAAGACAATGATGGTGGCTGCCTTGGTGGAGATTAAGCTAGACCAGGTTGTAGATATCCTTGACGATGTTGTTGTGGTGTTTGACGAGTTTTGAGATGTGATGCTGCCTAAATCACTAAAAAAGTTGCCTCTACGGAGGAACTTCGATCACATGATCTACCTTGAGCTAGGCACAAGACCCCCTGCCCCTGCCCCTGCCCTTGCCCCATACCGTATGGCGCCCGTAGAGTTGGCGGAGTTACGAAAGCAACTGAAAGAGTTGTTGGAGCTAAGCTATTTGCAGCCATCGAAGGCTTCGTATGGTGCACCTATCTTATTTTAGAAAAAGTAGGACGAGACCTTTCGCGTGTGTGTGGTTTACCGAGCACTCAACAAGGTTATTGTGAAGAATAAGTATCCCATGCCCAATGTAGTAGATTTGTTCGACCGACTTTCAAAGGCATCTTGCTTCACTAAACTTGACTAACAGTCCAGATATTGGCAAGTCCGCATTGTTGAGGGAGATGAGGCAAAAATAGCAATGGTCAATTGGTATGGTTTGTTCAAATTCCTAGTAATACCTTTCGATCTCACTAACGCCTTTGCTACATTTTGTAACCTCATGAATGATGTGCTCTATGAGTTTTTGGATAGCTTTGTGGTGGTCTATTTGGATGATATTATGGTGTACCGTGAGCCTTTGACCTAACATGTTGAGCATATGAGGAAAGTGTTCCTTAGATTGAGGGAGAATTCTTGAATGTCAAGAAGGAGAAATGTGAGTTTTGTATGCAAGAGATTTTGTTTCTAGGGCACAAGATCAACAAAGGGCAGATTAGAATGGATGAGTAGAAAATTTGGGCCATTATGGAGTGGTCTGCCCCTATAAAGGTAAACAAGTTGCGGTCATTTCTTGGCTTTGCAAATTACTATAGGCGTTTTATCGAAGGGTACTCCAAGAAGGTGAATCCCCTCATCGACTTGCTAAGGAAGGATAGAAAGTGGGCTTAGACAGTAGATTGCCAAGAAGTGCTTAAAAAGGTTAAGGTTGCAGTGACATCTAAATCAGTGTTGCGGCTAACTTTGAGTTACCATTTGAAGTGCATACTGACGTGTCTGATAAAGCCATCGATGGGGTACTGGTCTAGGAAGGGCACCCCATCGCTATGAGAGCAGAAAGCTGAAAGATGTTGAGCAGCGTTATTCTGCTCATGAGAAAGAGATGGTGGCCGTGATTCATTGTCTTGTGGTATGGAAGCACTACCTGTTGGGAACAAAGTTCATTGTCGTGACATACAATGTGGCTAATACATACTTCGAGTCTCAAAAGAAACTATCTCTAAAATAGGCCGCTGGTAGGAGTTTCTTACTGAATTTAGTTTTGCATGGCTACACTACCCGGGTAGTAAGAATCGAGTGGCAGACACATTGAGCAAAAAAGAGGTACAATCATATATGGCTTCTCTAACTAATGTTCAATTTGACTTTGTTGATAAGATCAGGCAAGCTGTGGAGGCAGACACTACCTATTGTCAAGTAAGGTAGCAGGTTGAGGAGGGACTTATTTGAAAATATTGGATTGAATATGGCCAACTGTATACATGGGGAGGCTAACTCTTTGTCCCTAAGGGTGGGGGACTAAGGTAGGCGTTGCTAAACAAGACACATGATCCATTGTGGGTCGGACATCCAGGCATTGAACAGATGATGGCGCTCGTGTCAAGGCATTATTTTTGGCCAAAGATGGAAGAGGATATTAAGATGTATGTCTGAACATGTCTAGCGTGCCAGTTAGACAAGACCGAGAAAAAGAAGCAGACGAGACTTCTTCAACCTCTGCCAATTCCTGAGAGGCCATGGGTGTCCATTTCCATAGACTTCATTGTGGGATTGCCGGTAGCAGATGGATTGAGTTCAATATTGGTGGTGGTTGATCACTTTTCAAAGTATGTAGTGTTTGTGGTTGCACCCCACGTATGTCTAGCCAAAGTGGCAGTCGAGTTGTTTCTGAAGCACGTGGTAAAGGTGTTTGGCATGTCCCAAGACATCGTCACGATCGTGATGCTTGGTTTATTGGTAAATTTTGGATTTATCTTTTCAAACTCATAGGTTTAGAATTGAAATTTTCTACAGCCAACCATCCATAAACAGACAACCAACGGAGTAGATCAATGCGTTGTTAAAGGAGTACCTGCAGCACTATGTGACTATGAGCCAGCAAAATTAGGTAGATTTACTTAATGCAGCCCAGTGTTATTACAACATCCATAAGTCATCTGCTACAGGATCGAGCCCTTTAGCGCTAGCACTTGGGCATCAACCTCTGACCTCGTTGGAAGTGGCCAAGCAGAAGTCACAAGGCGAATGTCCAACAGCATATCACTTTGCTCGTGACAAGCATGAGTTGATCGAGCACGCTTGCAATAGCTTCGCCAAAGCGCAAAGACGGATGAAAAAGTATGCTGATCAGCATGGGCAGTCTTTGGAGTTTTAGGAGGGTGATTTAGTCCTTTTGAAGTTGACCCCATAGATTTGGAAGAAGGTAAGGGACAAGCGCTACCACAAAGGCCTAGTCTAAAAGTATGATGAGCCATTTATAGTGTTGTAACATGTAGGCGATGTGGCGTATAGGTTGCAGCTGCTCGAGAGGATGAAGATACATCTAACTTTCCATGTGAGTTTATTGAAGCCATATCACGGAGATGGTGATAGGTAGCAAGTGAAAAAAGCCCCTCCAGTCGTGAGAATAAAGTTCAATAAGAAGATGGTGAGGATCCTTGACCATCGAACCTAAGGTAAGAGTAGGAGAAATTGGTAAACCAATGTAATAGGTACATAGTAGTGAGGCAGATGCTATGTGGGAAAATGATGTAACTATTTGGCAGTTTGAAGATCAGGTGAAGGCGTACTTGGAGACCTTCCCGATGAGGTCGTCGGCTCCATCCGGTGGGGGAGGGTTTGTAAGCACTGAGTAATCTGACTTAGGCCTATGCATGCGAGTATGCGCAAGCCACGGCTAGCTATGCTTGGGGTAAGGCATGGCTACACTTTTGCTCAATGGTAAGAATTTGCATGGCATGCACACAAAGGCCAGCATGCGAGTGAGGCAACGTGCATGGGAGGAGGCATGTACACATGTGGGTGGTTCGAGTTAGTTGTGGCATGTAACGGAGTTCGTTGAGGCACGTGGCTTGCATAGACTAGGCCTTGACATACTTGGTAAGGCAGGTTGTGGCTAGATGGTTACCTAATTGAGGAAGCCAAGCGCATGCCACTACCAAGCATGGGTGAGCGGTTACAGGCAATTTGCAGATTAACTGAGTAGGCAGTTACACAGATAGGCAATGAGCAGTTACTTGAGTCCAGCATGAACCACTACTGTGATGGTTACTCTTAGGTGGCTAATTGCGACCCGATACACATGTCCCATGATGTGATTCAATGCCTAGTGGCTGGGGATGTCAGCCAACCCAATTGTTGCCTTGCTTATTTATAGCCATTGATGGCATGGCTGAGGACACAAAGTGTTAATCCCAGGGGACCCTTGTATTCCTTTTATGCGAGATTAATAAAAGGTTGGGAGATTCTTGTACATGTGTGTGCTTATGTTACTTTACCCTTTAGTGTGCGTGAGTTGGCTGGCTAAGTGAAATACTTGGTGCCATCACCGATGAAAAATTCTATGTAAGTTTTGACCTTGTGACACCTTCCACCATGTGAACCATATAAACCACCTTTGCTCGCCTTGCAGGCCTTTACATAACCTGTAGCCACCCTCTAGCGTGTTTACTACCTCATCCTTGTGAGCTTTTCACAACACCCATTTTGCGAGCTCTTTAACTATTTCCTCTTTCCCTACGACACCATTCATTTGATTAGAACTTGCTCCTTTTGCCAATCCTTTAATAAAAGGCCTTTTAAAAAAGATTTTTATAGGGATTTTGGGATATAAAAAAGTTTGATCTTTCATTTTTTGTACTTTAATATATAGCTAAGTGTGTCATATGTGATACATGTCATTTGAAATTTAACATATATATTGATCTGGACCATCATTCCAACCAACAATTAAAAAACTAATATTTTCACTAAAATTTTCATCTCTCGTACTATCAAAATCAATAGAGGATTATAGTATCTTTTTCAATATGTATTCATATTGAGAAAAAATCGTAAATACCGTATCAAATATTATTTTTAGTGAAAATCATAGTGTAATATGAAAAATTTCCATCCATGTCAATTTTTTTTGATATTTTTCTAAAATTCAAACCTTAATATTTTTTTCCATAAATATCAATATTTTCATCATTAGTAGCAACTATATATTTATTTTGAATAGATTTTTGCTAGTAATAATAGATTGAGACCTAATGATGATTTCTTGCACAATTATTTCTCAATTTTAACAACTTAACATTGGCTAAAAATTAGGGGGGAAAAAGAAGAAAGAAAGAAAATCTATCAGGAAGTTAAGGATAGTAATATATTTAAATTACAAAGTAGTAAACAACGCAAATAATTGTATTATAAAGATAACTAAACACAATTTTTTCTAGTTGGATATTGTGGGATTATGGAGTATTGAAAGACAAATAGATCACTAAAGTTGTGAAAAAAAATGTTTTTTCAAGTGCGGTCTAACAATAAAAAGTTTTAATGGTTTAGATTTTGTCAAGATTTTTAGTTGGATTGAAAATAATTGAGTTCAAAAAGGCCATTGAGAAAAGGAGCAAAGCTCTTAAAAGTGTTTCAACCTCCAAACTAGAAAAAAGAATCAGCTAATTTCGTTATTTTGCATCTAAAAGATGAGTTAATGGGCATTTTAATCATAAAAAAGGACAAATTCATCACATTACAAAAAGATTAGAGATCATTTAGGCTATTTACCTAAAAAAGAATTGCTTTAAAAATGCAAGAAAATGTTATTTGCTACATTCCAATGATAGTTGCACTTCATTTTTTCTATAATAAATAGTTGTTATAGGTGTTAGATTTACAATTAAATTAAATTGGGTTAAAGCAAAATTTAGAATTGATTTCTAGTTGATTAGGCCCTTTGATCCTCGTTATTGAATCCTAACATGCTCAATAATTGGGTTAGTCACATAATCAAGAATTGTAAATGTTAATTACAAACATGCGTGTTTACATGATGTAAAAGATAAAGATACCATATAGAGGATTTTATGGCGGTTCACTCAAATATTGAGCTACGACTACTGTTGAAGAGTTCTTCACTAATTACCAAGCTTGGTATAAAATACAGTAGCCTATATGATAAGCGTATATAAATGAAGAACTAGATTATATATGTTGAAAAAGTGAAATAGAGTATCAATAGAAGTTCTATGGTGAAATCTCAAATGATCTCCCTCAAATGACGTTCTTCACCTACTTATAGGGGCTTCCCCTGAGATAATGGGTCCCGATTAGTGGAAGTGAATCTAAGTAGTGCCTGGTGGAATAGGACATGTGTCAAGTGTTCATTGGCCATAAGTCTTGAGCCACCTTCTCTTGATCCCCAATGTAAACTAGTGGATCTTTGTTTGGTAAAATCCACTAACGCAAGTGCACGTTATTGGTGAAGTAATAAAGTAATGAGTATGAGTATCATCTTATAGGGACTGTTGAATAATAACCTAATTAATTACTAAAATTGGATTAACCCTAAAATTTATCTAGCAAATCAACTGAAGTTGAAAGAAAATAAGGCACAATACTGAAATTAAAACAAATTTAAGACAAGAATATAATTGAATTTAAGGAATAAACCAATGAGACTGAAACGTTAAGGCATCTAATTTCACCATAATCACTAGACTTAAATTCCATATAATTATGCACCCTAATTGATAATACCCATGTGATAGTAGAAATTCCCAATTTATTCACTATCCTATATCTAGGTATAGCAAGCTACTCAGTTTATCAACTCACTATATCTCTATGTGAATTTAAATAAATCCAAGTGCATTAAGGTCCATGAATATTCTCAGTTTACAATGAGCCTTTTAGCTCATCTTATCACTGAAAGCCACACAAATAACATGGTATATCTCTTTTCACATTTAATTCATGGTTATATGTTATATGAAGCATTTGTATATTCTCCCTTCTCAGTTTTAAACATGCACATCAAATCATTTGAATGGTAGCTTATCATTTAAAAGTTTTAAGCACAACAACATACAACTCACATGAATAAAATCAAATACGGTGTATAAATAAATATGAGATTTACATCATCGTGATTAGGCTACATCATAGCCCTAACTAAGAAAATTAGAACATAATTGAAAGAGAAACAAAAACTAAAATTTCAATTAGATCAAACATAAGGAGTTAGAGAACAAGAAATTCTGTCACCAATCTCTACTGTCTTACTCCAAATTGCTTGAAAGCTCCTAAGATAATTCAACGATGCTCTAAAAATAAAAACCCTAGATGTCCTTTGATAGTTACATTCTCATCTATTTATACTACTCATAGGTTAACTAAGTCCCCCTTTTCATGTCCACAAATCAAGTCTGAGGATCACAATTGGTGCAACAACCCTATTTTATAGCGTCGTGGCACTATTAAAATTCATTAGGCGTGTAGAACTTGGGCGCCGCGGCGCTAATTCTCTACCAAGGCCATTTTCTTCCCCTTTCCTCGCTTGATCCTATGCTTTTGTTCCATTTTCTTCTCTTTTCTTCAACCTGCATAATTAGAGGCAAACCTTTATAAATACGATCATTTCAAATGATTTTTCTCAAGAACATAGCATTATTTACTAACTAAAAGTGGCTAAATAACTCTATGAACTAGAGTTATCAATCTTAACCTTCATTCAGCTATTTCTAGCTCCAAATCGAGCATATTGACTACAATAAATACAAAATTATGCCAATTAATATTTGTCCAACCTGATATGTTTGAATCAAATATGTCAAACTCAAAACGGATCATTGAATTGGATCATCCTAGAATGTTCATGGCGAACATATTGACCACAAATTTGCTCCAACCCCAATCACACGCGACAAGCATAATGTGTGAGCTCACATACTTTGGGCCATGCTTTCAATGGGTCTTGACCTTTGCTTGATTTAGGCCTCTACAAATTAGACCCCAATAGTTGCTCTCCTATTGGCAATAATAAGGGTATGCATAGTTGTTCTGATTTGGAAAGGCCTAAATCGACCAAGTCCTAGTAGGAGTATGACCTAAGTAATGTGGAAAACCAAGTAAGCCCGAAAGAATAACACTCCGCTCGTCATGTGCAATAAGGGTTGGCCCAAATTTGTGTTCAGTTTGCTTATCATGAATGGTCTAGGACAACTTGATTAATGGTATTTGTTTTGTGTTCATTTTGCTCGATTTGTACAACTCAGGCTACATAAGCATTGCTTTGTAGATCTCTAACTTTATAGTCCTTTTGGTCGATATGCTTGTCTGGAGACAAAGAATTTGATTTGAAGTCAATATCCTCCCAATGGGAGTTTAAATCCACCAAGTCACGTACAAAGTTTAGAAGGAAGTGGCTTGAAACTCGTACCAAATGAATAACTAACACATGTCCTATTCTGTTAGGCATTACTCAGACCCATTTCCCACTTTTTCATGTAAAGCCTCTATAAATAGAGCAAGAACATTACCTACCCACCCATAAATGCTCTTACATTTTCTCTTTCTCCCTTCTTTCTCACCTTTTTACATTCTTCATTCTTTACTTCAAGCACAAGCTACTGTAATTTATGCCAGATTGACCAATAGTGAAGTGACTCCTCTTAACTATGGACGTAGCTTTATTTAGAGTAAACTATTATAAATATCTTTGTGGTATCTTTATTTTAGTATTTTGCATTTTCTCTAATTGTAATTAGAATTTGTTCATTTTAAGTTTCATACTTGTTAATGAGTTTTCATGATTCAAAGTTTACATAGGACCTAGTAACGGTGATCAAAGGTCCAACAATCCAAATGTAATAACTAATGTAATTCTAATATGTATTCAGTTTAATTGCAGATCTAACATCTACAATAGTCTAGTCCCAAACTGCAAGCTTTTTTAGACTAGACCATTTTAACAATTTTAAAAATTACAAACCGGACCGGACAATTTGTGTAAGGAGACTGAACAATTATAGAATGGTTTGGTCGGGTTTAGACCGCGGTTTAAACCATTTAATTAAATTTTTTATTGTTTTTGGAGTTTTTAATGACTTGTTTGTTGTTATTTTTATGGCTCTTTAGGCTATAACTTTGAAAGTTAAAAACATAAAAAAGATACATTTTATATATGTACATCATATAGTTATATACATGATATTATAAAAATAGTATGTATATGTATAAATTTAAGCGGTTTGGTTCTATTTGGATTGTTTCTTAAATTTTACAAATTGGACCAAACTATTATGATATAAAACTAGACAAATGGTCTAAAAGCTGCTGGATTGGTTTGATTTTGTTGTTTTTTTGGCACAACCTTAGGCAACAGGAAATCATCCTTTGAAACCCTTATTTTGTGTCTAGACCCAAACAAAATTAGCAAAACCGGTCAAAGAGTGATCTCAAAATAGAAAAGAGCCAACTTAATGGGGTTACAAAACACCCTTACCCTCTTTCTCTACTGTAATGACCGGAAAAATCCAAAAATTAATAAGTATGTTTAATTGAGGATTTTTCTATCATTACTAAGCTAAGTACTTGAGAAGGTATAAGTTTAGCATTTATTAATAGGCAAATTTGAAGGTCTTAATAGTTGTAAGACCTTAAAAATAAATAATGTTGTGAATGCACAAATTTATATGCTTTATTTATGAAACATGTAACAATATAATGATATGATAGTACATTAAAATAATTAAAAATAATTATTTAATGTGCTAAATTAAAAGTTTATGATTTATTGATTTCATGTACAAGCCAAAGAAGTGATTTTTATACGAATCTCAATTAGAATGTTTAAATTGGGATTATTTGACAAAAGTGAAATTTTCAACTTACTAAGATTATGTGAAAATTCCTACATGATAACAGTTCAGTAAAAGAAACTTAGATCAATGGTTATCATGAGCTCTATACCATAATTTAGAAAATGGTGAGCACCAAGTTTAAGTGTGTAATATATATGCCAATTTTACTACGATTGACCTCGGGATTTACAGAGATCATAAAGTGAGATAGAAATTTTAAGCAAGTTATATGAATCATTGGAAATTCAAGAATTTCAATATTTTGAATGTGTATGGTTGATTATTATACACATTAATAATTACGTAAAGTTTATTATTATTATTGTAAAGATAATAATAATAATAATAACAATTGTCATAGTAATAGTAAAGAAGAAGAAGGGCGTTGATTGGATCCATAAATGTTAATCTATTGCTAAGTTGTGGAACCATAAATAGCTCTTTACAAGAAGTAATTCGTGTTATATTCATAAAGCATGAAATTGTGCTAAGTTGGGAATTTTAAATTTAATTGACTTTTAGATAGTCAATTTAATTTATAAAACTTTTATAAAATTTCAATTATTGTTTTCATAATGAAATTTGAAGTTCACAATATGAAAATTTTTAGTGAAAAGTTATGTTATAAATTTTAAAGTTTTAAAAGTAAAATAAATAATAATTATTATAATAATAAAATAATTACATTAAGCAAAGTTTTAAATACATAATATCTTTCTTAAAATTCATATACATATATACATATATATGTATATAGTTGTGAAAAAGGTTAACCATCTGTTTTGAAGATAAATGTATCAAAGTTTATTGTACCAAAATTAAATCACAAAATCCATATAGTATGAATAAAGTTATGAAAATGATTTTTTATGTCAGTATGAATATTTTAGTAACACAATAATACAACAAGAAAATTAGAAATTTATGTGATTATCTTTAGAGTGTAGATAAGTTACAGTTTTTAAAGGTACAATTATGTTTACAAAAATTTAAAGTTATGGATCAAAATTTGATCTACACGGTACTGCACGATTTAGACTGTGTGGATCACATGAGGCCTATAAATACATGACACAATAATAAAAAAAAATCTCCAGCCACACACTCTCTCTACTTTCTCTTTCTACTCTCTCTCTCTCTCCTCAAACTCAATCCAAGATCCAGCCACCATTTTTGACACCTCTCACACCAATGGGAAGCTCTCGTCGAGCTGAGTCCAACGGTGTGCTGAGCAGCCCAAAACACTGCTGGAGGAGGCCACACGCGCCGGTTGAAGCCGCAGAAATACAGTAGTTTTTTGACGTGATTTCTTCGCCGTCCGAGCACCGATCGACACGATCTTGGTGTCTATAGACTCAGCTTAATGAGTGGAACAAAATGCAGCAGGTGATGCCCCTCGATTTTGGCAAGAGAAGCCTCTTCGAAGTTGCTTCTTGCTGCAGTTACACCACCCTCGACCCCACCGCCTCCGGCGACAGTGATCGACAACGCCACTGCCATCATGTTCAGAACACTTTGTTTAGCAAAAGCCCCAGCCCAATTTCATGCCACAGCCGCTGCCGGCCGGAGTCCCAAGTAGCCGTTGTCAAGCCGTCATGGAGCTCATCGATCTTGAAGCTCCGACCACCGTCGAGGTTAATTGACCTCACTGTTGTGTTCAAAAGATCAAGGGGAGCAAGACGCCTCGATCAATTTCGCCGTAGCGTCGTTGGCCAGCGGAGTTCCACAGGGCCGTCGTGCGCCGCTGTGGGAGTGATTGGGTTTGCCCATTCCGACGGCGGTGACACACACCGTCGGTGTCAATCGACTTAGAGGCCGACGACTACCATGACCGAACCCCCAATTGCATGGAAAGCATCGTCGGCGATGGAAAACGGCCAACGCCGCCGCAGGCCATCACGAGCACCATGAATTCACTGTTCCACACCGTGTTGAGAGGCACCAATGGAGGGGAAATGCTCAGAGGACACCGACGAAGGAAAGCCCCAACTTAATTTCACAATAGCTTCGTCAAAAAGTCACGATCGGAGTCTCGATTTTGCCGCCTCTGTCGGGCTTCGATCCACGTGGTTAGAGGCCAAATTGTGTAAAATTGAGGCTGCCATCGAACTCAGGAGGTCAAAAAATGGGAGAAGCCAAAGTTTCAGCCGTCACCGTCCATCGGAGCCGCCGCATGCGCCCCACGCGCCGCCGCGAGTGGCCGGCCTTCGATGGACCTCGGGTCTCGAGCTCCCGACCTCCGATCGACGATCTGAGACCACCTCCCGACTCATTTTGACGTTCTAAACGCGATGGTGACCTCCATTCAAGCTAATTCTACTTCAATGAAAATCATCTGGTAACATCTGCACGTAGATTGAGGCGACTCAGATTACAGTAACGGAGTCCAAAATGATATTTTTAACAATAATAAATCTCCATGGATCATTCCTAGCCATCCACAGTGGTCCGAGGAGCACTGTTGAGGATACAGCGTAGACCGTGGATATAGCGAGATGCAATTGGACCCCTACAGCTCGGAGTCCAGGTAAGTAGGAATCTCACATACAATATGAATATTTTTAAAAATAGATTAATTTTAAATATTTTTATAAAATTTATGAAAATACATGATCAATGATTTATTACACTGTTATAAGTTATGATGTGATATGTTATGTTATGACATTATGTGAAATGCTATGATGATGTTGATGATGTTATGATTAATGTATGATGTATGCAATATATAAATTATATTGTTTAATCACCTTCAAGTCAAGTATGATTATGATTTACGATTCATGAGTTACGAAATTGTGATGTCATGTAGTATTAAGTCATGTTGCATACACACAATAAGACAAGTGAAACTTATGAGACAAGTTAAGGGTGTTGTACCAACCTCCCAACCCACGAGGAGGCTCCATGTTAAAGAAATGAATGATCTTGGTGTCGTTGGGATCTCGCAAACCCTAACTTCCCAAGACTCGCGGCAACCTGTACGATCACTTGGGCCCAAAGTAAGAAGATAAGGTGCAGCTTAAATAATTAAGCATAAATCAAGTTGATAAGCAAGCATAAAATACTCATGCATATTTTTATTAAAATGATTTTTAATTATGTTTTGAGAAGTTAATTTCCTACTTGCTGAGCGAAAGCTCATTTAAGTATGTCAATGCTGTAGGTAAGAAAAACCTATCAGCAACACTTGATGGGCAGTGGTGAGTAGCGGACGAATGGTGAAGATGGGAATGGATACCGCTCACGCAATGTAATATTTTCGTATTATTATCTTACGAATTTATGCATGTTTTATTTTATGAAATTTTGTATGCTTACACCTTACGAAAATTATGTGCATATGAATAAATAAATAATTTACGTAATTATGTTTTAAAAACTGAGCTTGTGATTACGCAGCCTTGGTCCAGAGGATTTTAAAGTTTAAAAGGGTTGCATTAGACAATGCAACAAATGCGCGAAATTTTTAAGAAAGAAAATTATAAGTTTATTTAGAATTACAAAGGATTATAAGGGTTTTACGTTATGTTAAGAAATAAATTTTATGAATATGTTGTTATGAAGTTATTATGAAAGTCTAAAAGAAAATCTTTAAGAAATTAGTAACTTAAGCTTAAAAGTTTAAGTTGTAAGAAATTATGTTTTGTTAAGTTTAACAAGGTTAACTTTTAAGAGAATAATATGATATTTCTAAGATGTTAAAATTATAAGTAAAATATATAATAATTGCTAAGAAGGTTTTAGAGAGCATTTAAATGAGATTTTATTTTAATATTTAATTTAAAATTGTCTTGAAAATAATTTTATTTAAATTGAGAAATGTCTTTAAAGTAATACTTGCTAAATAATTACTCTTATATTTTAAAAGGAAAAGTTCAAGAAAAGTACTATGGTTATGTTTTAAGAAAGTAATGTTATGAATTATGTAAATGATTATGCTTTTAGAAATTATAACTATGTTAAGACGTAATGTTTATTATTACATTATTATCACGTTTTAGAATTTTATGTATTACGTTAGGTTTATGCAATGTAGTTTTGAGAAATGATTATTATGTCTTTTAAGGTTATATGTTAAGAATTCTTTATTAATAAGAATTCGTTTGTTATTAAGATTTGAAAAATAGTTATTACTTACTCTAAGGTTTCATGTTAAGGATTTCTCAGTAAGAATCCATTTAAAAAAAAATTTATCACGAATTTCTCTACCTTATTTGTAAGTAAGTTTAAGTTTATAAGCATGTTTAAGTTAAGTGACAGCCACGTAAGGGCAGGTCATTACAGATGGTATCAGAGCCGATATCCTACCATCCTACTTCACATCGTCACACGTCCACTTCGCCTCAGTCCAAGTTATGTTAATTGAATGTTAAGATAAGTTACGTTAAATGATGCTTGCCGATTTTTCATGTAATGGCAATTAAGCTATCGGCATGCAAGTACGATTTTAGATGTCCTCTCATGGTCCAACGCCAAGCTTAGCCATCAAGATGCCTCAAATCACGGGAAGCGATATTGGGTGACAACTTCCTAAGCAAGCATGACAACTCCTAGAATCACGTGAACGCTTGAACCAACGTTTAGAGATGGTCGACTCTCAAAGTACAATACAAGCAAGAATATTTGGATTTACAACCACGAAAGAGATAGATTGATGAGTCGACAGAGAATCTAAAGGTTCCACGAAATCTTCTCCAGATTTAAAAAAAAATGATTAATAAATCTCACTAATTTTAATGTAACGTTTTCAATTATTATATTACGAAAAAATTAATTAATTAAATGATAACAAAATAGACATTTTCTAAACTTCTTTCCTCTTTTTCTCAAGACTTGCTTTTATTTGTATTTTATCCCTCATTCCACTATATTAAATATGGAGCTACGATTAAGGTGGTTACGCCTTAAAGAAAAAAAAAAGAAAAGAAGCCGTAAGTTCTTCACAGCTTAATTACCAACCCATGACCAAAGCCGCCCCTCATGCAGCAGACAAGCAGATCTTTATAAAAGATGATTCTACAGGCGGATGGATAATACTATACACTTTACCACGAGAATAAAGGAAGTCACAAATGGGACACGCAAGGGATGCAAGAACGCAGCCTTCCTCAAAGAATTACCACTAAAGGCGAGGATGTCAAGACATTTCTTCGAAGCACGAACGAGTACTTAGTCAGAAAGAATTTTTCAGCTTGGACCATTAACAAGGACATCGATATCTGAATCAGAGATGGCATAAAAGAATAAATAGGCATAGTACTACTACGGGGCTAGTAGTGAGACATGCCATACAATTGATTAATTATACGTGTAGTATACAAAATAAGATTTATGTATGAACAGTAGAAGTTTTTGACAAGAAGAATTTTATGTTATGTGACCCACTAGAGACGAGTCATGTCTCAGTCTCAACAATGGTCTATGATATGCAAAGATTGCTAACAAAAAAGTGTTTAGCAATTTCATGATATGAAAGTATGATTGACACATGTATGAATGTTACGAACTATGATTGCTGTATGCATTATGACCCATGAATAAGATATGAAATAGTTGCTAACAAAAGTGAAATGTATAGCAACTCCATGATATGAAAGTATGAACGTTATGCATATGTATGATAAGAATATGCATGACATAAATATGAATAAAATGTGAAAGCATGGCATGTAAAAGTATGATATGAATGACATGTATATGTATGATTTGTTTGTGAATATGATGTGTATGTATGATACGTGTATGAAGTTATGATTGATGTTTGTTATTGGATTATAAGCATGATATTGTTTATAAGTACCGCGAAATGCATAATAAATATGCATGATTAAGCCCATAAGGAACTCATTGAGGACTTAACCTCTTAGATTACGATAAAATAATAGATTCCATAGAATCATCGTTTCAGTAAGGATAGATACACAGATCCTTATAAGAAATGGGATATAAGCAGAAGTTCAAGAAATAAGTGAAGAACTTCCTAGAGGTCACAGACTGTCTATGGGTGGTTACTTCTAAACTAGTATCCGACCAAACAGACCCCAAAATAGTGATCTCAAGATGAGACGATTTCCTCCCCATCCCAGAGATAAAATATATATATATATATATATATGCATATATATTGGAAAAAAATAAACAATAAATAAGTTATGTGGATCGGTCGAACACCATCCTATAAGAAGTTAAGATCATGATAAGAAGAGATTAAAGAAGCAAAGTTGCTTCCACATGCCCAAGAGATGTAAGTAACATCGCAAGGATATTAGAAGTGAATAAGAATGACAATGTACAGTCATTAATATACTGGGTTAAGAAATAAGATAGGAGAAGACTACAGGATGGTTCAAAAATCTGAACCCCTATAATAGAGCTACAAACTCTGATAGAGTAACCATAATAAAAGGAAACCGATAGGAATTTCTAAACAAGAAAATACAGCCCATCATATGACTCAATGATATCTAGTCATCAAAAACCATAAAATCCAGTTTAAGATAAGCAGGTAGATATGTTGTTTCAAGAACACAACCTACCATGTCGTTAAATGACCCTTAGTCATGAACAAGTAGAGAACCAATCTAAGACAAGTAGACAAAGTTGTCCGCTTAAGATAGCAAATATAAGATTCTTAGCCGAAGCAGTAAGCTTACACAATCTAGGCTACTAAGCTAAGAAGGCCATCTCAAGTAGAAATGGTTCCCCTCTCCAATTAATGAGGTCTTTAGAAAGGCAAGATTTTTGGAATAAGCAAAATCAAAGACCCTAGAGTCAAACACCGAACCTTCACTAGAAACAGATGCCACAGAATACGGGCATAGGAATAATAAAAACCCTTTTGACTAGCTAAGACGTGCCATATTGAGGAGAAATCCTCTAGAATTGGTGGTAGAGCATACTAATGAGAGTATTGCTCAACCTTTTAAGAAAAAAACTCAGTTATGTAGCCAATAGTTGGAGTAATCCTAAGTTATTTTCATAAAATATATATATAAGTATATATATATATATAAGTGTGCTTGGCACGTAAAATAAGCCCAACCATGATATCAGCCTAATAGTAAATTTTTTTGGGACTTTTAACAAAAGACCTCCAAAGTTGAGACTACAAAGTTGTAGCAAGTCCCTCAAGAAATGATAAACATGATGGAGTAGTCTCCTTCGAGAGCATCGATGCGACCTCTTCGATAGAAGTATAAATAGTAAGAATTAGAGAACTGAGGGTGTCTGGACAATATGATTAGTAAGTTTAAGAGTACGATGTCGAGGCTTGGGACGTAGCGGCGGTTTAAGGGCCATTTATACGCCCCTCCCGATGCCAAATAAAAAGGTGCACTAATATTAAGATTAGAGATAATATGCGGGGAGGATGACACATATAGTGTCTACCAAGTAAAGTTGCGCATCTTAGGATAGATTTGTAGGCACATCTAAACATTAGGAGTTACACGATAGACAAGTAAGGCTTGTTGCCCTTCCAATCATGATAGAACCGACAGGATTTGCTATTTGACGAGTTAGAATATACTGCTTTTATATATATATGTATACATATATAGCTATATTAACCAAACCCAAGATTAGATTGATACGAGTTAACACGTTAGAATTATTATGACACAGTAAGACACATACCTCAAGTAAGGTCATAAGAATAGGTGTCCAGCCTAAATTGTTCATCTAAAAGATAGATGAACATTAAAAAAAAAAAGAAAAAAAAAAGAAAAAAATCGATAGATTTCTTTTTGATAAAATATTGTAGCCATCAAAACTAATGACCTATAAGTATACCCTTCATCACATCACATGAACATAGTATATTTTAAAACGATGTTTTCGTTATTTTGATGTAAAATTACAACTTACGTTTTTCCAACGAATACACTTACTATAAGCCATTTTTACAACTTTCATGGGTGTAATATGAACTCTCTTGTTGTCATGAACCAATCAAGTTAAAGAATGTAATGGTCAAATCCTTGAGGAAGAAGTAAGTTCCAAGATAAGGACCATCCATGTTAAGTAAAAGGTTTTGACAGCTTGAGATCAATATTATACTAAAAGTACCTATGGATTAAATAGGACCCATAAACAGTTTTTTTTTTTCTTTTATTATAAACATGTTTGGTTCCTTACTCATGAAGCACAAAATTTTGTCAAGTTTAAAATTTGATTTAAATTGTCAAAAAAAACAAAATATGTTTAACAAATTATTATTACTATTTTCAACAAGTAAATAGAAGTTTATGAAATGTTTTGTTGAGACAAAAAAAAAATGATTTCTATTAAAACAAAAATGATTGTTGTATTTTAGAAAGTCATAAATAATATATATACACACACAGAGAGACTTTTATAGAAATAGTAAAGAAGCCTTAGAACGATATAGGACACTAGAGTGGCCTAAAAAGAAGAAACACATAGTCAACTATAGACACGAAATTCACAAGTAGAAAAAGTTAAGACACATCATGAATGTTTCCATAGTGGAAACAAGGTTGATTAGAACCCTAAATGAGAGATAAGCTTTACGAATTTTGAAAATACAGTAAGACGGCATATACATGATTATGCCATTGAACAAGATGAGACAATTAAGGCTAGAATGATACGATTTTCTAAGAAAATAGGTGTTCCAAATAGTAGAATTTCAATCCTAAGGTGGGTAGAATGTATACTAGACTCTAATGAACTTTTTTATAGGTTAAAGGAGACAATATAGTTTTGCTCCTTTGGAAGAGCATACCCCACTCAGTAGCATAAGATTTAGACCGAAAATGATTTCTTACCCATCAATGGGCCGTGAAAACTATAAAACTACCTAAGTTTTTACGATATGCTACAATAACATGTCCTAGATTCTAAGGTAAATACAAGTAAGGGAATTGATAGTACGATTTCATACACTATGAGAATCTGTTACTCCGATATGTCGTGATAGTATGCTGAAATGTCTAGAATAAGCCTACCTAAGGAGAATCTATGGTACGATCTCCATAGGTTTGGGGATATAATGTGCCCCATATATAGTATCACCATGAGATTTTCTATTGGCAGAAAGATAAAATCTCCAATTTGTCCTTAAGAGATTAGAAGAAATTGCTAAAAGACACTAGTTTTGATTAGAAATCATGAGAGCGATTTAAATAATCGAGTATAACCTAAAAATTTCTCATGACCAATATAAAGGTCACGTGAGCAAAACCAAGAGAAACCCTACGAATATGAAAAATGGGAATGAATTTCCTTTTTCTCACACCTCAAGGAGAGGCAAGACAAGTTCAAGAGAGATATGAAAGGATAAGCGTAAATGTTATAAACCCTTAGAAGTTTTAAGACAAGTAGATAAACATGTTTCAGACAATCATTATCACTAGTCTAGGATGACTAGATGATAAAGACCTATAGATTAAGCAATAAGAAGAGAAACTTACTGGCTAGTTTCTATGTACCGAATCATGATCTGGAGGCAGATACGCAACCTAAGATGCGCAATAGAATAAGTATAAGTCGTGAAACAAGAGAAAGAATAGCTTCAAGGAAGCAAGGACAAATTTCCATATCAAGATTTTGAGGCAAAGTTGCCAAAGAAAGAAAAACCCTATGAAATTAGGAAACGAAGCCATAGGATACCCTTAGTTTATCTCAATTTTCGAGGACGAAAATTTTATAAGGAGGGTAGATTGTAATGACTGGAAAAATCTAAAAATTAATAAGTATGATTAATTGAGGATTTTTCCATAATTACTAAGCTAAGTACTTGAGAAGGTACAAGTTTAGCATTTATTAATACGCAAATTTGAAGGTCTTAATAGTTGTAAGACCTTAAAAATAAATAATGTTATGAATGCACAAATTTATGTGCTTTATTTATGAAACATGTAACAATGTAATGATATGATAGTACATTAAAATAATTAAAAATAATTATTTAATGTGCTAAATTAAAAGTTTATGATTTATTGATTTCATGTATAAGCCAAAGAAGTGATTTTTATACGAATCTCAATTAGAATGTTTAAATTGGGATTATTTGACAAAAGTGAAATTTTCAACTTACTAAGATTATGTGAAAATTCCTACATGATAACAGTTCAGTAAAAGAAACCCAGATCAATGGTGATCATGAGCTCCATACCATAATTTAGAAAATGGTGAGAACCAAGTTTAAGTGTGCAATATATATGACAATTTTACTACTATTGATCTCAGAATTTACGGAGATCATAAAGTGAGATAAGAATTTTAAGCAAGTTATATGAATCATTGGAAATTCAAGAATTTCAATATTTTGAATGTATATGGTTAATTATTATACACATTAATAATTACGTAAAGTTTATTATTATTATTGTAAAGACAATAATAATAATAACAATTGTCATAGTAATAGTAAAGAAGAAGAAGGGCGTTGATTGGATCCATAAATGTTAATCTATTGCTAAGTTGTGGAACCATAAATAGCTCTTTATGAGAAGTAATTCGTGTTATATCCATAAAACACGAAATTGTGCTAAGTTGGGAATTTTAAATTTAATTGACTTTTAGATAGTCAATTTAATTTACAAAACTTTTATAAAATTTCAATTATTGTTTTCAAAATAAAATTTGAAGTTTACAATATGAAAATTTTTAGTGAAAAGTATATGTCATAAATTTTAAAGTTTTAAAAGTAAAATAAATAATAATAATTATAATAATAAAATAATTACATTGAGCAAAGTTTTAAATACATAATATCTTTCTTAAAATTTATATACATATATATGTATATAGTTGTGAAAAAGGTTAACCATCGGTTTTGAAGATAAATGTATCAAAGTTTATTGTACAAAAATTAAATCACAAAATCCATATAGTATGGATAAATTTATGAAAATAATTTTTTATGTCAGTATGAATATTTTAGTAACACAATAATACAACAAGAAAATTAGAAATTTATGTGATTATCTTTAGAGTGTAGATAAGTTACAGTTTTTAAAGGTACAATTATGTTTACAAAAATTTAAATTACGGATCAAAATTTGATCTATCCGATACTGCACGATTTAGACTGTGTGGACCACATGAGGCCTATAAATACATGACACAAGAAAAAAAAAAACTCCAGCCACACTCTCTCTACTTTCTCTTTCTACTCTCTCTCTCTCCTCAAACTCAGTCCAAGATCTGGCCACCATTTTCGACAGCTCCTACACCAATGGGAAGCTCTCGTCAAGCTGAGTCCAACGGTGTGCTAAGCAGCCCAAAACACTGTCAGAGGAGGCCACATGCGTCGGTTGAAGCCGTAGAAATACAATAGTTTTTCGACGTGATTTCTTCATCATCCGAGCACCGATCAACACGATCTTGGTGTCTATAGACTCAGCTCAATTTGTAGAACAAAATGCAGCAAGTGATGCCCCTCGATTTTGGCTGGAGAAGCCTTGTCGGAGTTGCTTCTTGTTCCATTACACCACCCTCGACCCCGCCGCCTTTGGCGACGATGATCGACACCACCACTGCCATCATGTTCAGAGCACTTTGTTTAGCAAAAGCCCCAGCCCAATTTCACGCCACAGTCGCTGCCGGTCGGAGTCCCAAGTATCCGTCATCAAGCCGTTGTGGAGCTCGTTGATCTTGCAGCTTCGACCACCATCGAGGTCAATTGACCTCACCGTTGTGTTCAGAAGATCAAGGGGAGCAAGACGCCTCGATCAATTTCGTCGTAGCGTCGCTGGCCACCGGAGTTCCACAGGGCCGTCGTGCGCTGCCGTGGAGAGATCGGGTTTGCCCATTCCGACGGCAGTGACACACACCGCCAGTGTCAATTGACTCAGAGGCCGACGACTACCATGACCGAACCCCCAATTGCATGGAAAGCATCGCCGACGATGGAAAACATCCAACGCTGTCGCGGGCCATCACGAGCACCACGAATTTGTTGTTCCACACTGTGTTGAGAGGCGCCAATGGAGGGGAAATGCTCAGAGGACACCGACGAAGGAAAGCCCCAACTTAATTTCACAATAGCTTCGTCGGAAAGCCACGATCGGAGTCTCGATTTTGCCGCTGTCGTCGGGCTTCGATCCGCATGGTTAGAGGCCAAATTGTGTAAAATTGACGCTGCCATCGAACTCAAAAGGTCAAAAAATGGGGGAAGCCAAAGTTTCAGCCGTCACCGTCCACCGAAGCTGCCGCACGCGCCCCACGCGCCGTCGCGGGTGGCCAGCCTCCGATGGACCTCGGGTCCCGAGCTCCCGACCTCTAATCGACGATCCGAGACCTCCTCCTGACTCGTTTTGACGCTCTAAACGCGATGGTAACCTCCGTTCAAGCTAATTCCACTCTGATAAAAATCATCCGATATCGATTGCACGTAGATCGAGGCAACTTAGACTGTAGTAACGGAGTCCAGAATGATGTTTTCAACAATAATAAATCTCCATGGATCATTCCTAGCCATCCACAGTGGTCCGAGAAGCACTGCTGAGGATGCAGCGTAGACCGTGGATACAACGAGATGCAACTGGACCCGCACAGCTCGGAGTCTAGGTAAGTAGGAATCTCGCCTACAGTATGAATATTTTTAAAAATAGATTAATTTTAAATATTTTCATAAAATTTATGAAAATACATGATTAGTGATTTATTACACTGTTATAAGTTATGATGTGATATGTTATGTTATGACATGATGTGAAATGCTATGGTGATGATGATATGATTAATGTATGATGTATGCAATATATAAATTATATTGTTTAATCACCTTCAAGTCAAGTATGATTATAATTTACGATTCATGTAAGATTATGATTTACGATTCATGAGTTACGAAATTGTGATGTCATGTAGTATTAAGTCATGCTGCATGCACACAATAAGACAAGTGAAACTTATGAGATAAGTTAAGGGTGTCGTACCAACCTCCCGACCTACGAAGAGGCTCAATGTTAAAGAAATGAATGATCTTGGTGTCGTTGGGATATCGTGAACCCTAACTTTCTAAGACTCGCGTGCAACCGGTACGATCACTCGAGTCCAAAGTAAGAAGATAAGGTGCAGCTTAAATAATTAAGCATAAATCAAGTTGATTAGCAAGCATAGAATGCTCATGCATATTTTTATTAAAATGATTTTTAATTATGTTTTGTGAGGTTAATTTCCTACTTGCTGAGCGAAAGCTCATTTAAGTATGTTCATGCTGTAGGTAAGAAAAACCTGTCAGCGGCACTTGATGGGCAGTGGTGAGCGACGGACGAATGGTGAAGATGGGAATGGATACAGTTCACACAATATAATATTTTCACATTATTATCTTACGAATTTATGCATGTTTTATTTTACGAAATTTCGTATGCTTACACCTTACGAAAATTATGTACATATGAATAAATAAATAATTTACGTAATTATGTTTTAAAAACTGAGCTTGTGATTACGCAACCTTGGTCTAGAGGATTTTAAAGTTTAAAAGGGTTGCATTAGACAATGCAACAAATGCACGAAATTTTTAAGAAAGAAAATTATAAGTTTATTTGGAATTACAAAGGATTATGAGGGTTTTACGTTATGTTAAGAAATGAATTTTATGAATATGTTGTTATGAAGTTATTATGAAAGTCTAAAAGAAAATCTTTAAGAAATTAGTAACTTAAGCTTAAAAGTTTAAGTTGTAAGAAATTATGTTTTGTTAAGTTTAAAAAAGGTTAACTTTTAAGAGAATAATATGATATTTCTAAGATGTTAAAATTATAAGTAAAATATATAATAATTGCTAAGAAGGTTTTAGAGAGCATTTAAATAGGATTTTATTTTAATATTTAATTTAAAATTGTCTTGAAAATAGTTTTATTTAAATTGAGAAATGTCTTTAAAGTAATACTTGCTAAATAATTACTCTTATATTTTAAAAGGAAAGGTTCAAGAAAAGTACTATGGTTATGTTTTAAGAAATTAATGTTATGAATTATGTAAAGGATCATGCTTTTAGAAATTATAACTATGTTAAGACGTAATGTTTGTTATTACGTTATTATTACGTTTTAGAATTTTATGTATTACGTTAGGTTTACGCAATGTAGTTTTGAGAAATGATTATTATGTCTTTTAAGGTTATATGTTAAGAATTCTTTATTAATAAGAATTCGTTTGTTATTAAGATTTGAAAAATAGTCCTCTAAGGTTTCATGTTAAGGATTTCTCAGTAAGAATCCATTTAAAAAAAAATTTTATCACGAATTTCTCTACCTTATTTGTAAGTAAGTTTAAGTTTATGAGCATGTTTAAGTTAAGTGACGGCCACGTAAGGGCGGGTCGTTACATCTACAATTATGTTTTATCTTTAGATATAATAAAAGAGTACATATAAAGCGCTGTTCCTTTTTTGGTAGTCCAAAACGCACAAATTTTGGTGCTCCTCTCTCTTTTTTTCTCTTGTCCTTTATTTTCTTTAATTAATCTTTTTGCCCTTCTATTTCTAGATCCAGTCCTTATTTAAATCTATTTTTTCTTTTTAATTTCACCACTGTGATACTATTTTTTTTTTTTTAGTTTTGGTGCTCCTTTTCTTTTTTCTTTTCTTTTTCTCTTTTCTTTAATTAATTTTTTTCGGCTCTATTTTTTTATCATAGTCTCTTATTTGAATTGTTTTTTAACTTCACATTGTCATGCTTTATTCTTTTTTTGCTTTTTCAAAAAAGCTATTTGTCTTCCATTATCTCTTACAAATAGGTGTTTTATTGTTCTCTTTTCTTAGTTTTTTGGTATTTATCTCTTTTTTTTTTCTTTTTCTTTGTTTTTTGAGCTTTATTTTCTTTTCTTTTTTACTATTTCAGTATTTTATCGTAGTCTCCATTTATAATAATTATTTCTTTTTTCATTTAAGCTCTATTTGTCATCATTATCTCTTACATTTGTTGCTTTATTTTATTTTATTTTTCACTTTTTATGTAATCTTTTTTCTTCCTATTTCTTTATTTTTTTTCAGTATTTTACTTCTTTTTCTTTCTTTATTTTTAACTTCACATGTCTATCGTAATCTTAACCCATATGTTCTCATATGTTTCCTTTTTGGTTATTCTTTTATTTTCTTTTCATTTCAATTTTATCGTTCTTTCTTATACTCCAACATTAATTTTCTCACTAGAATAGATAACTCCTTGCTTGTGATCAACTCTTGCTTGCATTGCGATTAAAGAGAATCTAACATAATAGTAACACATGAAAGTTTTAAAAAGATAAAAGTAAAAGGAAAAACAATTTTAAACAAAAAAATTTAAAAATACATATTTGAAGAAAAAGATTGTCATCGATATAAATCTTTTTTTGTTCCTTTTAAAAAATATATATTTTTGTTTCTATTTGTTTCTCTTACTACTTTACTCTCTATGTAATTGTGCCTTTTATACTCGTGTCGTATTTTGTCTCAAAATAAACAATTTATTAACTAAAGGATCGAAACTATGCATTTTATAAATCTCTAGATAATTAGACCCAAACATAAATGTCATAGCTCAAAAATTACACATATTTAATTATTTGTATAATTTTTCTTTTAAATCTTTAAGTAATTTTTTTCCTTTTTTGATTCTTTTTTTTTTCATAATTTATAATTCATGTTATAAAAACTTCAGGGTATGTTTGTTTCGAGAACTCTTTGAATTTTTTAGACTCAAATTTGGATTCGAGTGTTAAGAATCATTTAGATACGTGTTTGTTTCCTTTAAAATCCGAATCGTTTAAGTTTCAAGAATCTAAATTTTTAGAGTTCTGACTCCTCTCTAAACTTTTAATACTTGGATATCTCTGCTTCGGTAAAAACTAAATTTCTCTCTCTTATATTTGAGAAAAAAAATCATAACTTCTTCATTTGTTATCCAATTGAGATGATTCTTTTTTAATTGTATTCCTCGTAAATAGAGGAATAAATTAAGATCCATATTGCATATTTTTTAGGATCATTAACATTAAATTTTATTAGATTTATTGACAAATCAAAAACTATTTTTCACAACCTCTTCAAATATAAATTACAATTTTATTTTCTACTCAGATTAAAACTTAAATACACATCTAAATATCAAACAGAACCCTAATTACATGCGTGCACGTGCCAGTACCTGCACTAAGACATGCAGAAAGAACAGAAAGTGGAAGCGCCATACTGTCTTAGAGAGACGTATAGAGAGAGAGAGAGTCTGGGAGACAGCCGCGTGACTCACAGTCACAGTCGCACTTTTGAGCTTATTTTTTTTCCTATTTTTGGCCTTCTCCGTTTCCTTTTATGCTTTTCACTGGATTTGGCGCCTCATCCGAGAAGCAGCCGCCCCTTGTCTTTCTCTCTCTGCGACTATATTCTTCGACGTCGAGGGTTCGATTCCTCACGAACGCAATTAACAAACCCAAAAAAAAAAAAAAAAAAACCCAAATTAAATCCTTCTCTTCCCCTTTTTTTTTTTTTTTTTCTTTTTTTACCTCTGTTGTCTCTAATCGATTGATAATTAATTAACCAGCAGCAGATTGTTCGTCTTCCATTTCACGCTTCTTGTTTCTCTCTCTAGCGCTCTCTCTCGCTCTCTTGCTTCTTTAGCTTCACCACCACCTCCCATGGCGTACGAGAAGCCTTTTTCCGCGATTAAGGTATTTCGGAACCGGAATTCTCTGCGAAACCCTAAAGCTCTGTTGAAGCTTTTCGCTACTGGAATTGAAGTTGATTTTATTTTTTTTAATTCTTTTTTTAGGGCGCGAAAGTTCTCATGGTCGGCGCGGGTGGTATAGGTTGCGAGGTCCTCAAGACTCTCGCTCTCTCCGGCTTCCAAGACATACATATTGTGAGTATTTTGGTTTTTTGATTTTGCTTGTTTTAGTAACCATGCGTGGATTTTAGGGTTAGGTTTTTTTTTTTTTTTTTGTTATCTCATTTCCTAGGTGTTTGAAGTTTCTCTGGTACTTTCAGGGATTTAATTGCACTTAAAAATCGTTTGATTTTATTCTTTCTTCAGAGCTTATCTGCTTTGTTTTCTTTTTCTATTTTTTGAATATGTATTTTAATTTTTGTTTCCACTATTTTTTCACATATGAAGTTGGGAAATTTTCGGTTTTTTAGAAGAATAATTTCCCTTAGTAGCGAAACTTTCGACCTTGTTAGTCTGTTTTAAAAAAGCATTTTGTAGATGTATGTGACAAGTATTTGCTTTTTAATGCCAATAACAATCAATGGAAGCGAGCATTGCTTTTGTTATTGTCATATATATATATATGTATATATATAGGTTTGGACTCTAAAATTACATCCTTTTTTTTTTTTATTTTGGCATTTCTTCATATAAACTATGTTTGCATAATTTGAGTCATTTGTAACATTGTTGCATTATAGTTTTTACTATTTGAAGTTTGGAGGGTCGATGGTAAAAGTTCATTTGCAATTCCCTAACCATGCAAATGTGTCTAAGCCATTCATGCATGCTTGCTTCTTTTTTGGTGGCCATTATAATGATGTAATTTTTGTTGGGATATTTTCTCGGCATCTATAGGTTTAAGGAAGAACATTTTTATTGGTGTTCGTCTCTTACGAATTTGTTTATCGTAAAACGTAGATTGACATGGATACTATAGAAGTCAGTAACCTCAACAGGCAATTTTTGTTCCGCCAATCACATGTCGGACAATCAAAGGCCAAAGTGAGTAGATTCATCAGCTTTTTATCTGAATGTATTAGCATTATTATTGTTGTTGTTGTTGTTGTTTTCATTTTAAATGGCGATGAAAGTTCTCAACAGGTTGCACGGGATGCTGTCTTAAAATTTAGGCCTCACATTAGTATTACGCCATATCATGCAAATGTCAAGGATCCTGATTTTGATCTTGACTTCTACAAGCAATTTAATGTTGTTTTGAATGGACTTGACAACTTGGACGCAAGGCGGCATGTTAATCGTCTATGCTTGGCTGCTGAAGTTCCTTTGGTTGAAAGTGGGACCACTGGGTTCCTCGGACAGGTAAATACTTGACTAGCAGTTACTTTGATAGAAATACTCCATTTGTTAATATTAAACGTTTTTACAGAATTCTTTTTTTGCCTTTAGTTTTGTATATTTTCCTTGGTTTTTCTCTTGAGATTCTTGTTTGGTTTGATTGAAGTATTACCGTTTAGATTTAAAATACTGTAATAAATGATGGCTAATGTATTAGGAGAGATATGATTGTTTGTTTCTTATCTGCCAAAGATGTATGGATTTAGAACGTTAGATGTTAGTCCATTTACATGGCATATTAAGAGGTTCAAGCGAAAACTATATATGATTATTCTGAGAACAGTTGATTTTTTTTTAATTGAAAACTTTAGGATTTTAACATGATTGCCTATTGTTGGACCAATATGATGCCAACTCTACTTTCTGCTTCAAATTGTGGCCAGTAAAGATACATGTTAATGTTGCTTTAATATTTGAATGTGCTGAAGGGTATGTGCTAACGGCATGAAAGAAAGCGAGTTAAACTTTTCCAAATTGTTCAAAGAAAGAACTTTTTTAAATGTAGAATAGGTGGAGGAAATAAGTTTACAAATGCGGATTTGACACAGGATATAACCTAATAGGCTAATATTTTGAAAGACAGTAAATGAACTTGGCCAAGTCATTCATTCACATAAAGAACCTTATGGCCTATCCTTATTCTATGCAGTAAAGGGATATAAATATGTTTTGAGGTTTTGATTGCTATTATTTTGTTCGAGTTTGTGCTGTGAGCGTGTTATTGTTAATATTTCCATTGATTTGCTGTATTGTACCTATAAAACTTTTAACCTGTATGTCAAAATGATTATACCATATGTATATATGCACTGTGTGTGTGTATGTTGATAAGAATGGCTATACAACATTTAAGTCTCGATATTCATCATTTGCATGTCTTTGGATACTATGTTTCAATTGACTCTGAATCTGTGTGTAATGATGCTTTTCTCCTTTTTCACACACATGTATTCGAATTTGGAAACAGGTCACAGTGCATGTTAAAGGGAAAACAGAGTGCTATGAATGCCAACCTAAACCTGCGCCTAAAACATATCCTGTGTGTACCATTACAAGTACTCCATCGAAGGTATTGAGATATGGTTCTTACTTCCTGTGCATTCCCTTGAATATTTGTTTCTGAATGAATTCTGTTAGAAAGCTAAAACATTTGCGTAATAGAGTGACTATAAATTAAGATTAGAGGTTTCTACTTTGCAGTTTGTTCACTGCATTGTATGGGCAAAGGACCTTCTCTTTGCAAAGTTTTTCGGGGACAAGAATCAGGAGAATGATTTAAATGTTCGTTCTGGTGATGTTGCTAGCTCATCAGACCACGTAGAAGATGTATTTGAACGCAGAAATGACGAAGACATTGAGCAATATGGGAGAAGAATATATGATCATGTATTTGGTTATAACATTGTGATAGCTTTGTCTAACGAGGAGACATGGAAGAACCGCAATAGACCGAAGCCTATATACCATAGAGATATCCTCGATAATGAGCCAACTCAACAGAATGGAAATGTGGAGAGAAATTGTGCAACCAGTGATTCGTCCTCAGTGTCTGCCATGGCATCTCTGGGCATGAAAAATCCACAAGACATATGGAGTCTGAAGGAAAATTCGAGAATATTTCTCGAGGCTTTGAAACTTTTTTTCCTGAAAAGAGAAAAGGTCAGTTTGCTCTCTCTATTATTGGATTAGCCTTTGGATCTCTTTATGTTTTCTTCTTTTTACCTCTAGTCATGTGAAATGGAGATTCTGACTATCTTTATTTTTTGGGGGGTGTGAACAACAGGAAATTGGGAATCTGACATTTGATAAGGATGATCAATTAGCTGTGGAATTTGTTACTGCTGCCGCCAATATTCGTGCATCTTCTTTTGGGATTGCTTTGCATAGTCTTTTTGAAGCTAAAGGTATTGCTGGAAACATTGTTCACGCTGTTGCAACAACTAATGCGATTATTGCTGGCTTGATTGTTATCGAGGCAATGAAGGTGCTGAAAAATGATACAAAGAGTTATAGGTGTGCGCGGTTTCCTTTGCTCTCTGTGCAATGTATTTTTTTTTTTAATTTTCCAATTTGGATTGTGTACCTGTTACTATTATTACTTCAGTAATCTTGTTTCTCTCAATTTGTTGAGACAGAAGCGTGGATGTCATTGCACGGTCTATATTGTATAGGTTTAGTTGTCTATATTTACAGCCCCGTCCTTCTTTTAACAGACATCAAAAGAGTTAAAGCCATAATCTTTTACATTTGTTGAGCAGAAAAAATTCTTGAATTTCTCATTCAACTTGTGAATGGAATAGAAGAAATGTTATTGTATTGCAGGCATTAGGCTTTCAAGCTCTTTTGGCATACATACAAATCTATTCAGCAAAAGCCTTTTGTGATATTTGTTAGATAAGCACATCAAAAGCTGAACTTCGGTCATATATGGATATTGCTGCGTGCGTGTTCAGTCTGGTTACTAAAATTGTTTTATGGTATTTTTTTTAAAATTGTTTTATATTTTTGTGTTAAAAACTAGAAGTTCTTATTCAAAAAACTGTGGCATCTATATAGGATAGGCATACATAAATTTACTATGGTTGCTGCCTGTGGGTTTTCTCTACATTGTTCGAATTCTTTGTGCAGGATGACATATTGTCTGGAACATCCATCAAAAAAGATGCTACTCATGCCGGTGGAACCATTTGAACCAAACAAGTCTTGCTATGTTTGTTCTGAGGTAAGTTGATTTTCCAATCCTATTATTGTGGTATCTTAATGCCGACATTTAAATTTTGATCCTATCATTTGCATTGTGATTAAATGCAGACCCCTCTGTCACTCGAGATAAATACCAATCGTGCAAAGTTGAGGGATATAATTGATAAAGTAGTAAAGTCCAAGCTCGGGATGAGCTCGCCTTCTATCATGCATGGGGCAGAGATTCTCTATGAAACTGGTGATGATCTTGATGAAGACTTGCTAGCATCTTATGCTGCAAAGGCTGATAAGGTATAAATTTTTTCCGCCCATTTGTCAACACCGCAGTTCCAACATTCTTTCTGAGGAAAAAGTAAAAAAGAGATTGAGAAAACAACTTTCCTACACTGTTTTCTCTCACATGCAAGGTATAAATTTTTGCAGCATTTGTCAACACCGCAGTTCCAACATTCTTTCTGAGGAAAAAGCAAAAAAGAGATAGAGAAAACAACTTTCCTACACTGTTTTCTCTCACATGCAATAATACTTTTAGTTCTAACTCAAGGATCCAACTATGTTCCCAACTGCCCTATTTATTTGGTCTTTTAACCGCTCTTCCTCGTCTTTTTGCTGAATCTTCTTTCTGATTATTCCTCCTTTTCTTTTTCAAACAAACTCTCAGGTGCTGTCTGAGCTTAATTGTCCAGTCACTGGTGGGACTATGCTGACTGTAAATGATCTTTATCAGGAACTGCGTTGCAATATCAATATAAAGCACAGGTTTTTCTCTATCCTTTATCATGTCTGAACTTCTATACTTAGTGATGATTCTAAATAGTCTACCCTTTATCCTGACTAGAATTTGGGCTGTGAAAGGTATATTCTGAGGGTGGTGAATAGCTAATTGCCATACAATTGCTAGCAACTCGATCACTTAATTTGTTTCTCTTGTGTGTAGAAGTAGCATTAACCATATTTCTATAGGGTACTTTACAATTTTGATGCAATTGTTAAACAGAGAGGAATTCGACGAGGAGAAGGAACCTGATGGATTGCTCCTTTCTGGATGGACTCAACCACCTCCTTCAGTGGAGACCAATGGTAACAAGTCTGCTGATCATGCTGGAAGCGCATTAGAAGCATCGACAATTGAGGCTGAAAAGAATGATGAGATAGAAAGAGTTCCAGGAAAGAAAAGGAAACTTTCCGAGGTTTCCGACGATGCCATTCCAAGCAACGCCGAAGAAATTGAAGCCAAAAAGAAACTCGAAGTTCTTGACGACGATGATGACGATATTATCATGCTTGACGATGGGGATTCTGGGCCCAACAAGAAGATACGTCATCAATAGTTTGAGTCTTGTTCCTAATTTTGTACAATTAGGGAGGACACTGATTCTTTTGGTGCTCATAATTGTTCTCAATAGGTTTGTTTTGTAGTCTTTTGCTCGAGTTAGGGGAGAGAGAAAAAAAAGGAACAATTAATTGGCGTTTCCATAACCCTTTTGTGGTTATCAGTGTAACAAATATGTGCATTCTTCCTAGCTCAATTAACGTAGAGGGACAGTAGTGTAATTGTAGAAATTCCACGACTTCTGGAAATCGACTTGAAATGAAATCTGTGTTCGAATGACCACTTAAATCCTCTTTTGTGCACCGGGTCAAAGTGCTATCATTTGGTATAATTGGTCACTTCTCTTATCTATACATGCTTCAAGAAAGTAGGATTCAAGAAAACATTCGTCAAATGTGGTGACATAGACCACTATCAATGAAATCCTAAAACTAAACTGATATGCTTCGGCTGGGTAATGTTTGATGGGAGGGAAAGAAAATGGAAAATTTTTTATAAATGTTATTTTTTGAAACTTAGATTTTATAAATACTAAACATGTTTAAGTGTTGTACAACTTAAATATGTAAAATAAAGGGTAGTAGAATTTATTTAATTGGCATGAATAAATATATTTTTAAAAAATTGTGACATAACATGTAATTTTCTCAAAAAAAAGATGAAGGAAAGTGTGTTATTTAGATGAGGGAAATAAAGAGGAAGAGAATGATATTTTTCTTATTGTGTTTGGTTTGAATTTTTTCCTTTAATCTCAAATTTAGTGAGATTTAAAAGGGTATTTGGTAAGTAGGTTGGAACCAATTGGTTTCAACTAACAACAATGTAAAGTCCTTAACAAATACAGTAAAAAACAAAAATTGCTATTGTAGAAAGTTTTCATATGTTAAAATTTTTAAACCTAAATTTTCAATTCCACCAAATTTGTCAAACATCTTAAAATTTTGCGTTTTTGGAAATATTTTCCCTCTCCTGATCCATTCTCTCTCTAACCAAACAATCGTTTCATAGGTCTAAAATCCTTCAACTAATCTCCTTATGACTCTTTCTCCTTCCACTTTCTCCTCCCACCAAACAAGCTTAGCAGATTATACTGCCAAAGAAAATGATTGGGCAGGGGAAATGGTGTCTTGTAATCTTGAGGGTAAGAGATAATAAAGAAAGCATCACTATGGAAATTTAAGCATTAAATCAGAGACGTTCTTTCTTTTTTTTTTGGTGGGGTGCCTTGAAAGATGCTCCTACGAAAATGCTCTCCCCGTATTTATTCGTGGAATATTGTTCTAGTCAAAGACTGTTTTAACTTTTAGACGACAGTGGATTTATGCAAATTCCTTCAAACTCTGCTTGATTCGAACTTTATTGTGTGCGTTTGAATAATACCAAAAAAAAAAAAAAAACAGATAGATTGGTCAGAATTTACTTCAATAAAATTTTAACAAAAAATTCCTCTCAACCAATCCTACCCAGCAAGTGAGAGCCTGAGAAAAATAATGCAAAAAAAAAAAAAAAAAAAGAGTGAAATACTAAGAAGATTAATGTCAGTTCCTCAAAAGAAGGTTTGAACAACACAACATATCTGTCAACATGCACTTCACAATTTATTACAGGAAAAAGAAAAAAAAAAGAAGACAATCATAAACCCATATCGGATAAATCATTTGCTTACACAAATTGTATTATACACCATAAACTAGATTCCCCTTTTGAAAAAAAAAAAAAAAAACAGAAAATTTGCAGAATTAGATCATTCATACCTAACAAGTATTTTTGACACTCTACTCATGTACAAAGGGGACATGGAAAAGAAAAAGAAGCAATAAATAGCAGAAATTGTGAAGTCTGAAGTGAGGATAATTGTTTTGTTTTGTTTTGTTTTTTTTCTCTCTTTGTTCTCTCTCAGAAAATACGATGATCTGATCATCTCAAGCCCCAACAAAAGGGGTGGCACATTGGTTGGTACTAGAAGCTCTTCGACATGGATATTGAGGAATGACATTGTTAAGCGACTCCCTTTTGTTTCTCTCCGAGTATTTCTTCCTCTTCTTCGCATCATGAGGATGTTCTGGTTTCTTCAGATCTTCCACGCTATGAACATCCGCCATGCACGTAAATGACCTCGATTTTCCCGAGTAATATCTCGACAAACCTCTCCTGCTGAGAAAAAAAAAAAAAATACATGCATTTTGTTCGGTACATTGAATGACTAATGCTAAGACATTATTTCCACAGCAAATAATAAAATAGAACATATTTTTAAATGTCACGCCCGCTAAAACTAAATATCCTCTAAATTATTGTATGATCATGGTATAAATCTTAAAAGATTAAAGATCGAAAAAAGAAAAAAAAATTATAAGTGTACTTATTCTTACTTCAATGGGAGATTTGTTTTAAGAGAACCCATGTCGAAACTCATCATGTTTTCAGAATCCATCTTTATATCCAGATAGAAATAGATGATCAAGGTGAAGGAGGTAGTACATATGTGTGTGTGTGTATATATATACACTGATAAAGAGATTTAAAATGGAAGTTGAGAAATTATATATACGCATGGGAAAAGACAGCCAAGGAATATGCAACTCTCAAATATTTAGAAAATGAGTATATGACCACCAATGATCGCTTAAGGGTATGGCTATTAAGGCAACTGCTTGAGGTCCCCCTTAAGTCAAGGCTCCTTATTATTAGCATCATTAATTAATTACCTTCATTTTTATTTTAAGGGAATAAATTAATCCCCTTTACATTTCACGGTTGTTGTTTTCCTTTTTTCATTTTTGTGTTTGAAAGTTTTAAGGTTTTGTCCGGAAACTTGCTTTTTTGAATGGGTAATTGTATTCCAGCTCAAGAAAATACACACACTAATATTGACGAAAGTGACCCAATTACACAGAAATACCTAATTTTGATCCCAAATCGGCCCTACCAGTAAATTTTAGTGAAACGTTCAAAGGGATTAAACTTCCACCAATAAAGTGTACTAACAATAGAGCAACTTGGCTTGTTCAACAACTTTGTTATGATCGATGGAAAAATCTAATCGATCGAGACTATAAGACCTGTATTATAACAATCACCTACAGCAGCATCATAGAGGACAAACTCAAGTGGGCTTCACTTAAGACAAAACTAAAGAGTGGAAAGGGCACTCCTGTTATTACAAACTATGAAAACAACCACAAAATCCGAAGGCAAGGCTACCTTTATATTACAATACCAAACCAGAATATGAGCATAGCAAAAGCCGTTGGAGTCTATTCAGCCATTGAGAGCGGAGAGCCTGGGGACTGCTGCAACAAATAGAGCTGGAGATATGGGAGAAGAGGTGAACATTCGTTGGCACGTGACAATCACTCACCGTTGGCGCTCGACGCCAAGCCAGCTAAAGAGGCCCGACAGAGGAAGTTGCATCGAGGAGAGCAAGGCCCCCAAGTCATTGGAGCACCTGGAACCCTCCACCTCCCTCCCTGACAAACTTTGCCTCCCTTCCTCCATGGACCATTTATCCTCGACAACCCTAGATCTTCGACAATCCAAAGATCGATGCTCCCGACCATCTTCTAGTCCGTGCTAGCCCCTCCCTCACCCCCACACCTGTTGCACATAGAGAACACTTGCCGTGCCGGCTTCCCCTTTCCGATACCCCTCGCCTATGAACCATTCTCCTCCGGGACCAATCGACGACGCGTCGGCCCACTAGCCTCGACAGAAGAATTTGAAAAAAGGGCGAAAAAAAATTTGAATTGGGGAATGGCCTCTTTTTTTTGGCACCCAAAAACTAGCTTTCTGGACGTGAAAACTGCTCCAGTTTTTTTTAAAAAGATAAATAAAAAAACTATAGCAAGGAAAGGACCTCAACAGGATGAAAAAAAAAACTGGAGCAGTTTTCCTGCCCAAAAAGCTTTTTTTTGGCACCAAAAAACAAGCTTTCTGGACACGAAAACTGCTCCAATTTTTTTCAGAAAGATAAGGGAAAAAACTATAGCAAGGATAGGAATCTTAACAGGATAAAAAAAAATGGAGCAGTTTCCTATCTAAAATGCTTTTTTTTTTTTTCCGAAAAAAAAAAAAAAAAAAAAGAGGCCATATGTCAAAAAAGGCTTTTTCTTAAAGCCTTTTATCCAAATGCTCCACCTTAGGATATTTTGACAAAAGAGCCAAAAAAAATTTTGAATTGGACAAATGGTCTCTTTTTTTTTTTTTCACTAAAAAATACGCTTTTTTGTGTAGCAAAACTGCTCCAGTTTTTTGCAGAAAGATAAGAAAAGAACTTGTAGCAAGGAAAGAAACCTCAACAGAGTAAAAAGAAAAAAAACTGGAGCAGTTTTCATGCCCAAAAAGCTTGTTTTTTGATGCTAAAAACTGCCAAAAAAAAAAGGGACTATTTTGCCAAAAAGGCTTTTTCTTAAAGCCACTTTTCCAAATGCCCCCACTACCTTAGACGATCACACTACTGTAGGAATTTGAAAAAAGGGCCAAAAGAAAAATTGAATTGGGGAAATGGCTTTTTTTTTTTTCACCTAAAAACTAGCTTTCTGGACGCAAAAACTGCTCCGTCAAGTTCATGAAGAATGTAACTCATTGTTGATTAAATAATTTGCAATATTATGTGACTATAAATTAGTTTAGTTTGATTAGAAGACCGTTATAATGCCAATCACTTATTATATTTAGTATAGGAGACGTAAAAATGAAACATTTAATATTTTATTTTATTGTTCGAGCTATGCTATCATTGTTAATATTGCTTATATGTATATTTTAATAAATGTAGTGGTCAAAATTCTATCTATGTCCCTTTAAATGGGCCACATACGTCTCACTTGATGATTTTTTTTTGTCTCAATTTTAACAAGATTTGTAATTAGCTCTTAATTGTAACACTTAGTTAAGTTTAGAGACTTAATTATCAAAAAAAAGTTTAAGAACTACATTGTAAAAAGCTAAAATTTAGCAGAAAAGTGTGCCAAAAATCCTAATCTTTCAATTAAAGAATTAAATGCCTTATTTTCTTTAACCTTTTCTTTTCTCTAAAAAATTATTTATCTTTACAAGCTTATTGCATAATAATGAACCATTTTAATAATTCGAAAATCTTTAACCTCAATCAAACTTTAGAAAAATACATCAAGTGAGAACCTTCTACATATGTAAACTACTAACCAAAAATCAAAAGAGATATGATGAGTTAAAGGTTTCCTTATGCGAGCGAAATTTCCCAATTAGCACAAGAGTACTTGTCAATCTTTATACGGTCAAGTTCCTTTTCATTTCTTCAACTCTTATCTTTTGGTCTTTTTTTTTTTTGTTGTCGCTGTCAATCTTCACAAGACATTATATGTATATAGTCCCGTAGTTCTAAATGGTTGAGCCAATCAAATAATTTGACTAATGATTTTGCACCTCTCTGTCCAATATTAGCACTAAAAAAAGGGGGAAAAAAAGAGGTCAAGCTTGAAAGGTTTTTTTTTTGCTTGTCAATTCTAGCACCAGAATATCAAAACACTCAATTGATTTGCAATGATAATCAAGAGGCCACTTTTCTCATGGAGTTGCTCTCTGATCATCTCTAATTACTTGCATTCTTCTCTACTACACAAAAATTACAAAGCATTCTGCTTGCTTAGACTGTGTGTCCTAAGAAAAAAAAAATGTAAAACAAACATAGATCATATTACACATATTTAAACGCATAGTTTTAGATTTCTTCACGACCAAGGAACCAAAGTAACCCACATAAGATCAAAGAATGGAACACTATGAGACAAAATAAATAAAATAAACAACACATCATTTCATCCCGAGAGTGAGCTATATTATGTATATAAGAAGAAAACAGAAGAGTGATTTTTGGAGCTTCCACAATTTGTTGATGATGATTATTTTTTTTTTCCTTTTTTTTTTCACCTACCATTGAGATTAGCAAATTGGGCAAACATGGCGGTACCAGAATGCTCATCAATGGCCTGGACATCGGCTGGACCCTTGTTCTCCTCCGGCAATGAGACCGGCCGGTTGTCAGCTGCCACTGAAGGCGAGGCTCCCACTGCAGCAGTTGAGGAGGAGGAAGAGGAAGAAGAAGACTTGCTCTCCTCCTCCGCTTTTCCGTGAGTGAAAGCCTCCTGAAGCTGCAGGGCATACTCCAAATTCCACAGTACATCTCCCATTGTAGGCCTATCCACACCATGTTCAGCCAAGCACTTCTCGGCAGCCTCTGCAAACTTCTTCATCGATTCGGGGTTAATCGTCCCGACGAGAAGAGGGTCAATGATCTTGTCAATCAAGCCCTTTCTCTTCCATTGCATTGCCCAATCAGCCAAGTTCACCTGTTTGACGATGGAGATCATTAAAAAACAGTTAAATTACGCACTTATATTAGACACAAACATGGAACAGAAAGTGACAATATGTTCTTATTTTGCTACAAGTAATTAAGATCTGTTATTGTTGTTGTTGTTGTGTGTATTTTTTTTTTAATTTTATTATAATGTTTCTATTAGTTTTAGCATAGTTACCTCTTACTAAATAAACTTAAGTTAAAGTTCTTAGAGTTAATTTTCTAATAGAGTTATAATTGTCCTCTTATGTATGCTAATTAACTTTTCACATTTATGCTAATTATATAACAAAAAAATTATTCTAGTCATCTTTTCACAATTTGCTAAAACAATGTAATCAAAATTATATCAAACTAAAAAAATGACAATTCAATAAACTTTTAGAAAAATCTAAAGTTCATAGCTATAATTACTTATTGATAAAATAGTTCTTTTATAACCTACTTTAAAATGAAGAATAATTCTTAATCTTACGAGATTATAGCCCTATCCTTTCACAAGCGATGAGCCTTATTGGTCTCACGCACATAGACCGCACCTGTTGGGCTTACCCTTGTGATAGAATGGTGCTATAACCTCGTGGAACAAATAGTATTCTTCCTTTAGAATTCTCCTAATGTAAAATTATATGTTTCTACAACTTTGAGCATCATTACCAAATAGTGAATAAACTTTATTCCTAATAATTAAAGTTCTAGAATAACTTGAATTGCAAATCATAAAAACATGAAAAATCAAGCAGCAGTCCTGATCATCACCTGTTCCCTTGGAAGCTGAGGATTAATGGCTGGCCTAGCGCAAAGAGCTTCAAGCAAAACGACACCAAACGAGTAAACATCCGATTTGTCAGTCAATTGTTGTCTCCTAAAGTACTCCGGATCCAAGTATCCAAAACTCCCCTTCACGGCTGTACTAACATGTCCTTGTCCCATGGGAGTATCCTTTGACAACCCAAAATCGGCTACCTTGGCGGTGAAGTTATCGTCGAGAAGAATGTTCGTGGTCTTGACGTCGCGGTGGATGATACCCTGTGCCGTCCCGGTGTGGAGGTAGTGAAGCCCGCGGGCAGCTCCAATGCAGATTTCGAGCCTTTGTTTCCATGAAAGAGGAGGCAAGTTCTTGCCGTAGAGATGGTCTCTGAAGGGGCCGTTGGACATGAACTCGTAGACCAGGATCATCTCCGAGTTCTCGTCGCAGTACCCGATGAGGGACACCAAGTGGCGGTGGCGGAGCTTTGAGAGCATCTGGATTTCGGTCTGGAACTCAGTGATGCCTTGCTCCGATTGCGGGTTGCCTCGCTTCACGGCGACCTTGGTCCCGTCGTCGATCTCGGCGATGTAGACGTTCCCGAACCCTCCGACGCCAATGATAGCGTTGGAGTCGAAGTTCTTGGTGGCTTCTTGTAGCTCAGCAAAGGAGAAGTATCTGTGGGAAGAGGGAAAAAAAAAGTGTTAATTTTGCCATGTGCAACTAGTAGACAACAAATAATACAAAGAAAAACAGAATGGATTACATATACATCGCTAGCTACTGGTATTATCAATACCAGTAATTATTACTAACTTGGGAACCATTGACAACACATTGTCAAATTTAGAAAGAAATTCATTACTGTCAAAAGTTTAAGAAATAATTTAAAAAATTTGTTAAATACTCTTCTTCGTTGGCTGAAGATTGAATTGATATAAGCACCTGCCAAGGCCGAGTGTTGAGGAGTAGAAGTTGGTCTTGTGGGACCCAGAGACCTTGCTTGACATGAAGCTGGTATCACTCGCGTGAACCGGCAGCAACCAAGACGAGAAGCTGTTCCTCTTCTGCCAGTCCTGCGGCCTCTTGTGCCACTTTATCACCATCGCGCCCAGACCAACAAAAGCCCCGAACATCATCGCGAACCCGACCGCCGCCACCGTCCCCCGCTTCGATCCTGAGCTCTCCCTTCTCCCGTCCACCCCAAACTCCCCATCCAAACTGTCTACCGTGTTGCTCATCTTCATCACCTCCAACCCATTCAGTATCGCATTCAAATCTCCCGACCCCAAGTTTGACGGTCCTATCTGGACCGTAATTAGTCCGTCCGACACCCAAGAGGAATTCACCACAATGTCCTTGTAATAAGGAACCGCCAAAGCTCCCATTGCGTGTGACAAATCCAAGTCCGAAATCGCCATTTGTCCATTGATGTAGACATTGAAGTAGAGGTTGTTCAATGCCTTGCTCACAATGTCGCAAAAGTGCAAACGCAAGAGATATCCAAAGGCCATGTCCACCTCGAAATTCCATGTCACGTTGAACTTTGGCTGGTTCACATTTGCATCCGCCATTTCTACTAACGTCGCGTAAACCATTTGCGGCGCTATCAGCGGCGAGTTAGTCCCTCCCTGTGGGTACTTCACCGCGCTTGGCGACACTGAAACCGTCTTTGCCAAGTTCTTGGACTTGAGATAAGGCTCGTCGTTGTTCCAAGTCCGTCCGAGGGTGTCGTTGGCGGATGTTATGAGCGGTCCGCCCATGTTGAGCCGGTAGACGGTCTGGAACGCAAACGCGAACAGCCCGGCATAGTTCCCAACGGGAAGGAGGTTGGTTGCAGAGTCTGCGATGAGCTCATCGGGGGCCGAGACGACCTCAATGGCATTGATGAAGGCGGCGGAGTTCTTCTGCGGCGAGAACTTGATCGAGAAGTGTGGGTCAACCGCGTTGACCAAAAACTCCTTGAGGATGGCCTTGTTGGTATTGTTGACGTTGAAGCTGTGGAGGAGGACGTACTTCTCCGTTGTGACCGTGAAAGTCGCCTTCTGGAGATCGAAAACGGTGTTGTTAATGGGGAAAAAGTGAAGACGGACGAAGTGGAAGCCGGGTCGGGTGAGGTGGAACGAGTAGGTCGCTTCCTGGACGAAGATCCTGGCTGTTAAATACACTGGAGACGGGACATCGGTGGTGGGCTCGGCGGAGATCTTGTAGTCGTCTTCGGCCTTGAGGAACTGCGTCGTTTGCTGCTCGGTTTTGAACACCCTGCCGTCGGGTGAGGTCGCAGGAGCTGTGGCACCACAGTCGATGAGGACGTTGTCTTGTGGGATAAATGGGGCAGCAGCCGTGGCGGAGGCGGAGGCGGAGGCTAGGAGGAATAGAAGGACCAGGAGGGTAGCCATTAGGGTTTGTGATGGCAAGGTGGAGGATAGAAAAAGAAAAATATTTCTACTATTGTTGTTATTGTTAAAGTCATTAAAGTTATTTTTGTGGGTTTTTTGTGGTGTTCTCTTTTCTATCTCCATCCCTCCTGGGAGAGGAGGCATTGAGCAAGAAAAGAGGTTTTATTTTAGCCAAGGGTAACGTATAAGTAAATTAACTTTTTTAATTATCTACAACGCAAAGCTAGCTATAATGGGGTTTTCGGTTTTTTTATGAGTCTGTTTTCATTTGGTTTGATTGGAGAGTGAGAAAGAGGTGGGAAAATTAGGGAACAAACAAAACGGAGGGCTTGAGTTATTGCCATGGAACAAGGCAATGTTTGTGGATGGCATTGCCAATGCCAGATTTAAGGCAAATGATTAAGGTTCCCTTTAAAGTTAAGGCCACTTATTATTATTATTATTAGTAAAATCAACTAATTATGTTTGCACCTCAAGGCTCCCTTATTATTAGGAAACTTTAACTAATTATATTTGTTATTTAAAATGCTGAAGTTAATTAATCCCGACGATGAAAAACAAAACCCCATCTCCATTTATCCAGCCACCCAATCCCCGTAATCCAACTTTTTAACTTGACATCCAACCCTAGTTTTAGTTTTTATTGGGCAGAGTTTGGATTCAGTTTTTAGCAACTCGCCATAAACTCAATCCACCCAATAAAATTATATATGTTTTCTAAATCCATTTTAGATATAAACGTTCATTAGCTTTTGTAATGGTATATGACTTGTTTGTTAGAATATGTGTTGTTGATCTTTTTATTTTTATTAGTTAGGTGTCACGTGCAAAGCATATATTAGTAATTTTGTAAGTTTTATTTCGCATTAATATTACTTTATTTTTTTATTTATTTTATTTAGTAAGATCTTACGTGGTTAAAATATGCACTTAACACTAGCATTATATTCGCTAAGATGAAATAGTGAGGAAAAAAGATTTTTAAAAAATTGTAATAACTTGATTGTAGATAAGCGTCTGGCGAACAAATACAAGAAGAAAGAAAAGAACAAATTATAGGGAAAGAAAAAAACAAAAAAAGAAAAAGAAAAAAAAAGAGTTGGCACTTGAGTAGTGAAGTGAAGTATACGAAAAAGGACCTTGTCTCTTTAGGGAAAAAAATAGAGGAGGGAGACATTTGAAAAAAATATTTTGACATGAGGAAGCAAGGAAAGATATATTAGAAAAAATACATAAAAAAAGAAAATGAATTGTAAACAAGCATTTGACAAAAACAAAAAAAATTAAGAGCACAATTGAAAGAAATTATTTTAAGAGGAAAAACGAGTAAAAAGATGTTCTAAAAAATCACATTGTAAATTTGCAATAACTAGATTGTAGAGAAGCATTTATCAGAAAAGAATGAAAGGAAAAGAAAAAGAAGAAGAACAAACAAGAAAAGAGAAGTGAAAAAATAATAAGAAAAAGTAGAATGAAAACAAAAGGAGAGTGCACCAAAGAGAGCTCATTGCTTATATATATATATATATATATATATATATATAGAGTTGTGATTTGCACATTGTGTACTTCTTTGTTTCGTCTATCAATTTTTTTAGTAGTTGTTTTAGTTAATGCTACACAATAAATTAATAACATAGCAAACGCAAAATGATAAAATATTAAATGCTTTTTTTTTTAGTAGAAATGCACTTTACGTCTCCCTCTTCTAAAATTGTCCCTCTAGGATTCGAATTTAAGAGGCCTTAATTTCATCCCACCCTTTCTTACCTCTAGGCTAACCCCAACAGTGTGATAAAATATTAAATGCTAATAATATAACAAATTTTACCCTTTCCAAAAAAAAAAAAAGGAGGGAGAGTGAGATTGTTAAAAAAACCCTTTTCAGGGATTATTTTTAATAATGTGAAGTTTTATTAAACTAAAAAAAATATATAATTTTCTTTAAAAATGGTGACATAGAGGATGAAAATGGTCTTCAGCTTTGATTTTTTTTTTTTTTAAAAAAACTATTCTAATAAATTTTGGAACTTTTAAAAACTTGAGAAAATAGTATTTTTTCAAAAGAAGAAAAAAAAATACCACATAGATATAGATAACGAAAAAAAATCCAAAAAACACCACCTGAGTCTTAATTAAATCAACATTTACTTCTGTGTTTTTTATATTTCAAAAAGTATCTACTACATTTTTGAATTCTCCAAAAATCATCTCTTATGTTTCTTAAAAAAATTAACCTTTTTCTTATTTAAAATTTTTTATATAACAAAACAACCTCAATAATTACTGTTTATTTTTATGTTAGCCATAAATCGTTTGAATTTATTTGAAAAAAAGAAGATAGCATGTTTGGACGACTGCAAAGAAGGATCCAATGTAAGGCATGGTCAGTCCAATAAGTTTAAATTCAAACCAATCATGTGTAGACGTCGTAAAGACACGGTTCTATGTAGGCTAGACCAATCTGATATGTTAAGTTTTGAATTTTTTTTACAAAATATATTTTATTTTCAATCTTATTCCTTTGTATTTAAGCTTTTTTTGCCTTTGTTGTTTTGGTTCCAACATATTTCCCTCCGTACATATACTCTTTTCCTCCAATGGCATTTTCAACTACTATTTGCTACATAATTATCATTCCCTCTAATTTATGTATAAATATTTTCTTCCACATCTATCCTACTCAAATATTTTTAAAGTGTATTTTCCTACCACTATTTTCTCATACTACCTCTAATTATATGTTTTGGTGATTTATTCTGTTTAAAAATTCCCTTATTTGTTTACACTTCTTAACTCTCTCTCTCACTCACTCTCACATAAACAGTAAACCAAAACGCATCTTTTGATTTAAACACAACCAAAACGCATGTTTTGATTTAAACATGCATTTAGTTTTTTAGGAAGTGCATTTAGTTCCATTTGCTTTTAAAAAAACTTTTGTTTCTACTCTTACTAAAGTCTCTTTTTTTCTAATATCTGATTACTTCAACATTTTTTTGTCGATTTTTTTCTAATTGCAACCCTCATAAATATTTTCCCCTAATTGCTCCCCTCAAGTAGTTTTCTTTTAAATGTACCCTTAAATAATTTACTATCTAATTTTTCTTATTCTTTTTCCCTTATCTACTAAACAGGTTTTTTTTTTCACTAAATTAAACTATTAGGAGAATAGTAAAGGAGAAAACTAAATTTTAGAGGAAATTACATAGTTGTTTGAGAGGGCAGTTAGAACCGTTTTTTGTTTAAATTTTATAGGAGAAAATACTGTAGCAAAAGTGGTTGAAATTGTAAAAACGGTTGGAACTATTTTTGCCCAATGAGGCATTAGACATTTGTATATTAAAAAAAATACAAAATAATACACGTGCAAAGCTTCTGCTTATAGCTAGTTAACAGGAAAAAAGTGAGAGAGACAAAACATGCAATAAAGGCTCGTTGACATTGGTCAACATGAAACCTAATGAAAACTTAGGGGGGAAAAGAAAGAAAAACGAGAATCTGAAAGTCATTTTCTAAACTAAAAAGAATTTTTGAACAAAAGATTATCAATCGTAGATAAAGTTGCAAAATGTGAATCGAAACAATAAATGGACGACATTATAAAGCATTTTAAAATACAAGGTGCTTTTGAAATAATCAAATATGAAGGTATCCTGACCCAAGAATCAACGAATTGCACTAAAAAATATAAGGGTCCATCTGATATATTTTTGTTTTTTATTTATTTTAAACAGAAAAAAATTTCTTTTGTTTTCATTTTTTATTTTTAAAATAAAAATTTGTTTGGCACCATTTATTTCTTTTTCTTAAAAAGCAAAAAATATGTTTGGTAACTATAATTTCGATACCCACCGACGACAGGCTCTAGGATCAGGGTCTAGGTTGGGTTTTGAGACCTAGGGTAAGGTCAAGTTTTGAGACCGAAGTTAGTGTTGGGTTCTGGGACTAGAATCGAGGTCGAGTTTTAGGACATATGTTGGGGTTGGGGTAGGCTTATGGGACAATGTCAGTCTTTGATTTTAGGACTAGGGTCCTAATTGGGTTTGGGATCGGCATTGGGGTTAGGTTCTAGGACAGCGGTCAGTTCAGGTTATGAGGCTGGGCTGAAGGTTAGGGTTAGATTCTTACACTAGGGTTAGGGTCATGTTCTAAGGCCGAGGTTAGGATCGAGTTCCATGACCGGGGTTGGGGTCAAGATCTAAGACTAAGGTCGGCGTCAATTTTCAAGACCAGGTTTGGGTCAATTTCTGGAGTCGAGGTTGGAGTCAGAATTCGAGACCCTGACCACTATCCTAGAACTTAACCTTGACTTTGGTCTTGGAACCCAATCCCGACTCTGGTCCTGAAATCCGTCCTTGACCCTAAACCTAGTCTTAGAGCCCAAGCCTGAGCCTAACTTAGTCCCAAAGCTCGACCCCGGTCTAGGTCCCAAAACCTTACATCGGTTTGGGTCTCAAAACCTAACCCTGACTATGATCCATGAACCTGACCTTAACCTCGATCTAGTAACTCGATCCTAACCGCTATCCCAGATCCTGACCCTAGTCCTAGAACTTGTCTTGACCCTAGTCCAAAAATCCAATACTAACCTTGGTCTTAGAACCCGACATTGACCTCGACCCTAGTCCTAGAACCCAACCTCGACCCAACCTCAATCCTGAAACCTAACCCGAACCCAATATTGGAATCCAAACCTTGATATCGAAACCCAATCCTAAACTCGATACGGCGAGTTCGACCGTTTGTCTCGATCTTGATAATGAGTCTGGTTCACTAGTTCAAACCTGACAATGAGTTTGGTCCACTAACCTGACCTAATTAGCTTGTTTGGCTCCTCAGTCCTACCCCAATGCTGAGTTTGATTTGCCAAACCGATCTGGGCGGTGAGTCCATCCCATTGACACGCCCCGAATGGCAAGTCTGGTCTACAAACAAGACCCCTATGATGAGTCCATCCCGACCTCGATGGTGAGTTCGGTCTGCTAGTGAGACATCGACGATGATTTTAACTGACAGACCTGACCTCAATGGTTTGTTTGACTTACCATCCTGACCTTGACTGTGGAGATTACAAGTAAGGATGGCATTCATACTCATGGGTATAGGTATCTATAAGTATCCGCCCTTAATTGGACGGGTATAAGGGATACTATATTTTGGTGGGGGCGAGTACGTGTAACGCCCTGAAATTTATTTAATGTTATTGTAATATAAATGATGAATTAGTGTGCCATAATTAATGTTTCAATATTAATTTGATCATTTGGTTAAATTTTAAATTTTAGGTTGTTTTGTTAATTTAATAAATTTCAATGATTTCTTATTATTTTAAAATAATGTTTTGAGTTTTAAAGCACAACAATTTACAAAATATTAAAAATATTTCGTTTTACAAAACCGTGGGTGGCATTTGGTTTTTGCATAGTAAAACTGCCCACCGTTTCTCTCTATTTATTCTCTCTCCTCTCCTTCTCTCTTCACTCTCTCTCTCTCTCTCTCTCGCCCGTGGTCTCTCTCCCACTCTCTCTCTCGGTTTCTCTCTTTCCCTCTTAAATTTCTTTGAGATTTTTGAATCAAAATTCAAATCCAAGCTTCGGGTTAGCTAGAAGGAAGCTCGGGAACGTGGTTTGGCAACCAAGAACGTGGATTGAAGTTTCGATTCAAGGTTAGTTTTGAAATTTCTAAACTTTTTCCAAAATTTTCAATTTTGTGCATTTTTGAAATTTAAGTTCGTTTGAGCTTAGAAAACCTTTGATTTGAGTTAAATGAACTTAGAACTACTAGAATCCAAGCTTAGATTGAAGAAAAACGGATTATATTCAAGATTTTTCATTTTTCCTTATTTTTTTCCATTTTCATATTTTTGAGATTTTTGTGTTTAAATCTTGTTTAAATGAATTCAAAAGTGTTCTAATATGTTTTTCTATCATCTATGATTGTTTTCTATGCCTAAGATTTGAGAAAAACAAGTTAGAATCAAGATTTGGATTTTGGGAGACTGAAAACCCGTGGCTGGGATTTCTGGGTTTTTCTAGTTCAACAGGTCGGATTCAAAGGATCGGCAGGTCAAAGTTCATCTGTCTGGCAGGCCGAACCTGGGAAATGTCTGGCCGACCGGACCTGATTTCCAGCAGGCTGAACTGCACAGTTCAACCGACCGAAGCAGGGAGTCCGGTAGACCGGCAGAGCATGGAAAATTTTGTGATTTTTCACCTGTTTTCACTGTTTTGAACCTCGATTTAAATTCCAATCTTGTAGAATGATTTTAAAGATACAAATGGTACACTAGGACATCATGAAATGGTTTAGTAACATAGAATGTCTCAAACTAGATATTGATCGACTTAGTGTATATCTAGGATCGTTCGTGGTTTCACGGAGCTAACGTATAGTGGACCGGGATTACGGTGTGGGGCACCAGCATGAGTATCGAGGTAGGACTTCTACCCCATTCTTTGGTAGCCTAGTTCCAAAATGATTTGGCCTTGAAAAAGGATTTCTATAAAAATGTTTTCAACGGTTGTTTGAAAATGAATTTATCGGTTATATTTTAATATACCGTGAACTGAAATGAACTTCATAATGAATGTAAATGACAATACTTGGTAAATGGGTTTTGAATGATGATGAAAATAAACACATAGGCATGATGCCATATCAGAGATCGGGTCGTGTAGCGATCGACCTTGGGGGCAGGTCCCGAAACCCAGCTGGGCCACTACGGTGGTGATATTCTTATGGTTTGCCTAGGAAAATGAAAATGATGTTTCTGGTCGACCTAATAAACTGTTTTGGGTAAGAACGGTTTTATTTGAATTTATTTATTTATTTAATGTTTCTTTTATATAATTCCCTGAATAATAAGATTTTCCTTTAAATTAAATGATTTATTAAAACATAGTCCTACTGAGCCTTTCGCTCACATTTTCTTTGTTTTTAAATTTCCCTCCCCCCTTCTAGGTGGTTTCCCATTTAGGTTCGGAGAGGATTCAACGGACCGAACTCAGGAGCAGTAGAAGGATTTATTAGATTATTTGTATAAATTAAACAAGGCATGTAATGTTTTTAACTTTCTTTGCGCTTGGACTGTAGTTGTATTATTATATTGTCAGTACTATATGTGTGCACAAGTTGTGGGTCTGTGGGACCCATACTTGCGGCTCTCTATTGTTTTATTATTCGATTAATGATTTCAATTGCTTAATGTGTATGAATTCTTTTATAAAATGAATTTTTGAAACTCTCGCATTTTTTTTTTACTTAATTTAGCCCCTGAACTCTTGATTTTTAATTAAATTCTTCTTTTAATTAATTTAAATAATCGGCCACGTCACCTCCCGTACTCCGAGGCGTGACAATACGAGGGTTAAAATTATTCTTTGAGTGGGGGTGAGGCAGGGATGAGGGAAGCTCCTCCACCCCCGCCTCTGACTTGATTATATGTTCCTTATTTTTCATACATATATATGCAATATGAGTGTATAATTTTATATATTTGTTTGTGTATATTAAAATATATATGCAAAGGACAAGGTTATATTAATTTATAATAATAAGGAAAACACAAAACTATTTTAAAAATGGACAAGAATGAGGTAAATATAGTATTTACTTATGCTTATTGTTTTTTTTAATTTTGAATAAATTTAATTAAAATATTAAAATTCTTGTTATTTGTTATCACATGGTCTAAGTTTTGTCAACTATGATACTTAAGAGTGATCAAATAATGGAGTTGGAATGAAGCTATGAAAAGAATAAACAAAGAAAAAGAATAATATTTTTAGTATTTTAATGTTTTGATTTATAGTATAAATTTAGTTTTCAAATCTATGGACTTTAGATTTTGTTTAAGGTTTATTTTTTAAGACATAAGTGATTATGTTGCTAAATTTTATGATTTACTTAGTGGAATTTGATTTGAGTTTAATAATGTTGCAATAATTTTAAAACTCTAAATAGGTAAACATGTAGGGTATAGGGATTCCCTGACCCCCGCCCTGCATTAACTTAGGCAGGTATAGAGGCAGGTAAGGGGAATAAAAGAGTTGTAGGGTGTGGGGCAAGCATACCCACCCTGACCCATTGCCATCCCTAATTACAAGTGAAGATTGGCCCGACCCTGACTGTCTCCATTGGTTGAACCCCATCGGTGAGTCCGGTCTAACCCAAAAGGTGTGTCCTGCTTGTTCTGACCTCAATGGTAAGTTCAGTATATTTGGCCCGACTCCAACGACAATCTCGGCTTATCGGATCACTGTAAATAGTTGGTGACCTTAGTAAATCTTTGATTAACCACAACCTAAGATATTTGTTTAAAAAAAATTAAAAAATAGATGCTACCAAGTGTATTTTCAAAAAAAAGTCTTCACTTTTTTGTTTAAAAAAAAATAAAACATTAAATAAATAATACCAAATGAACCAAAAAACCAACATTGTGGATTAAAAAAAATTCTGATGTTGTGGTTTGAAAAGAAAATAGAAACATTAGAATGACAACTTATTAAAAAAAGGGCGAGCATTTTCACTTACCTCAAATTTCATAAGCCACATCACATGAAGGCAATAAAAAAAAAATCAGTTCAACGGATCCTACGATGTCCAAATATTGCATGAAATAGAGTAAAAAAAGGCAAAAGAAACTGCTACTTCACATCGACATGTGATAATTTTTTTCCTCTTTTTTTGAGAAACAAAAGGAAAAATGTAGGAATATGTAACTAAAAAACTAAGAGGGTGTTCGGCATGGTAGTGGGAACTATTAGTTAGAATTGTTTTTATTGTAACATATGAGAGTTTTACACTGTAGCAACTTTTTTCTTTTTACTGTAACATATGAGAGCTTTATACTATTTGTAACTGTTGGGTTTGGTGCCCTAAAAGCTGTGATATTGTACATATTGTTAATAAATAAATAAAATGACATTTATTATTATTTTGGTTGATCATATGTATTATGAATGCATTTATAAACATCAAGAAAATTTCATGATTATTTATGTGACTATAAATTTAGCATATAAGTGTTATTTGCTTAGGGATAAAATTTATAGATAATAATCTAAATAGTCCGTAATAATTAATTAAAGTTTGGGATCTTTAATTAAAAATTACAAGTACGGTCCAATCTCATCTAAAATGAAATAGTCATTATCCAGACTATTAATGTAGAAACATCATATTAAAGGTACTTTATATAATGAGATTATATAGGACTGGACCAGATAAATTATGAATCTCTAATAATCATCCGTTACAAATAGAGTATTCAAATTTATCACTATGATGATCATATATTTGACAGTCTTAATCTTGAGTATTTATTAAACTCCTATTTATGATATTATGTTTTTTGACTTGCATGGTAAGATTTGTCTAAGCACAGATCAAAACTTAGCACCTTGGAAACATAATGTAATAAATGGCTGGGAATAATATTATATAGATATGGAATCCATTCCTTCCTTATGGAAGTTAGAAAAATAGTTCTCTTGAGTGATAATTCAAGGTTTGAACAGTAGAGCGCTCGTTCATAATAAGATTATGAATTAATTGTTCATTAGAGAATTATTGGAACTCAAGGATAAATATGTAATAAGAGAGGTGAACGAAAATTGAACCTAGCTCTTATTATGAACTATTTATGGAGGACTGACTTATATATAATGATTATATCAATGGACTACTCGTTAATTTTCTTTGAGTAATTTCACTATAATCTCAAGAGTTCAGTTTCAGGTTTTTAGTGGAGTAACACTGAAACTAATAAATTTGGCACATTAATTAAAGAGTTTGATTAAATGTCAAATTTATTGGAGCTTGGGTTATAGGTCCATAGGTCCCCAATACCACCTCTGTAACACTATATTGGATTTATGCATAGAATGAATTATACATGTTTAATTTGGAATTATTGAATTCTGAATTAATTATTTCACACTTGAATTATTAATGTGACACAGAAAAATGTTCTCTGTGACACATAATGAAATGTGATAAATGTTGTCACATTTAATTGAGCATTAGTTATTTAATTGATTGATTAATTTTAAAATCTATTCTTAAATAAATGTGATTTATTTTTGAATTTAGATTTAGATATATATATATATATATGTGGTTTTGAACCAAATCTTTTTATATTAATATAAGATTTTATAATATATTAATATATATATATATTAATATAATATAAAAAAAAAGTGAAGGACGTGAAAGTTTCACTCTTTACTTTATATATATATATATATAACCGAATTGATTGATTCGGTCAAATTAATCAAATTAAAAAAAAAAAGGGCAAGCTTCTTTTTTCTTTACGGTAACTTATATATATACATATGTATGTGTGTGTGAACCGAATCAGTTTTAGTGATTCGGGAAAGAAGAAAAAGAAAAAAAAAAAGGAAAAGTAAAATTACTAATGACTCAGATATAAAAAGGAGAGATAATAGTTATCTCAAAATGATTTTTATTCACGTAATTTTTAGAGAGAAAAACTGATAGTTCTTCTCTAAAGAAAAAAGTCCGCTATCTCATGTGTTGAGTACATAGCAGATTCAGAAAAGTGTGAGGAAAATTCATTCTTGTAGTTTGACGCCCACTCGTCTTTCCATTGGTGTGGAGGCCTGGTTTGGAAGATCGTGGTGTCAAAGAGGAAAGCTAGGATACCCTGATAGTCTTCAAAAGGTTAGTAAAAATTCTTAAAGCTTTCTATAATTAAAATTATATATCTATTCCCGATGAACAAAGTTTTCAGAAAATTTTTTGTTTGTCAATGATCCGTTCCTTCCGCTGCGTTTCTGTTTTAATTCCAACAAATGGCATCAGAGCGGGTTATAGCATATATAATTTTAATTAAACATGATTTTAGTTTGATGATATTATGTTTTTGATGCATGTTTGTGGGCACTTTGCATCTTTGTTAATTTTTATTCAAGTGATGAATGGTTGTTTAATGAAAGGATTTTTGGTTGTTAATTATATGGTCCTTTTGGATTAATAATTTTATTTTCAGTTTGATTAGATCAATCTGTGTAAACCCATAAAAGGGTATAGGCTTTTTGTAATTTCTTATTATTATTTTTTCTTCTCTCATCTCCTTCACTTGCTACACATGGAGCGATGATGAAAAAGATGTCCATTTGATTTTTTGGCCTAGTTGAGAACTTTGGGCCTATCAGATTTTAAAGGTAATCCAGCAAATTGTTGCACAATAAACCACTTGATGAAGACTACAAAATTGGAGCAGGGAATTATATATAAATTACAAGAAGACCCCTATAATTTTATTTTTTAGTTTTTTTGGGTTGTAATTTTAATTATCCAAAAGGACCCGGTAAAAAATTCATTGTTTATTTTCATTTTTATTTTCATGTGATGATTGTGATAACATGTTCATGCATGATAACATGTCATGTAAGAAAGTACCCACTTATAGTTATTGTAACATGACATGCATACACTTAGCATATTATTTTTTATAAAGGAGTTTATAAAATGATTTAATATGTGTTAGCATTAATTTAATGAGATTAAATTAATTGGGTTGGTTTTATAGAATCTTAATTTAGTAATCAACCAAATAATGTGAATTTAGTTTTAATAGTTAAGACTTGGTAAAATTCATATTAATTCTAAGTTATCTAATTTTAAATTGTTTAATATTCGGTAACTTAGACAATTCATAATAAATTTAGATTTTTTGAAAATCTGGTAATTTATTTAAGTGTAAATAGAATGAGATTCTATTAACACATAATACAATCTTGTAATTAAAAATTGTTTTTATCTACTAGAATTATGAAACATATGATGTTTTATAAAAAAAAAAAAAAAAAACACATCTTTTAAAATATTGAGTGGGAGAAGGTAATATGACAATATAACCTGCGGTCTCCACTATTAGTACAACACCGTGAGATTTAGGTGGCGCCTTGCGACGCTTTGATTTCGTCCTCCCTACGGAGGGTGTCCATTTAAATCAATACCAAGGTTGGCTTCCTTGAGATAGGATTTTATAATGTATTTCAAAATTGACCTACCCTACGGCTGCAATTTTAAGTTAAGTTGTTAAAATCAAAAATAGTGGGTTACACTCATAAAGACATAATTAAATTGTTAATTATATCTTGACCAAAATAAACGGTTAATAAATATAGAAAATATGAGATATTTTGAATATATTTATTAATTGAGAATGTCTCAATTCAATTCATAAATAATTTGACCTACCCTACGGCGGCAGTTTATTTATTAAAATTGAATAATCGTGGAATTAGTAAAATATTTTTTGAGTTTTTCATATGCATCATGCATCACGTTTACTATTCCAAAACATATATTTATGATGTTTATGCAACCATTTTAATTTATGCTATTTTATTTATTTATTACAGCAACAATGTCTAATCCAATCATCGCAATTCTCTCAAATGAAAAATTAACCGGAGATAATTTTGTCAAGTGGAAGAGTAACATGAACATTGTACTAATTTGCGAAAGTTACAAGTTTGTCCTGATGGAGGAATGTCCTCCAGAGCCTGCTACCAATGCTCCTCGTAATGTATGGGAAGCATATGATCGTTGGATCGAGGCAAACAATAAGGCCCGTTGTTTTCTTTTGGCTGGCATGTCTGACGTGCTTAGGATGAAGCACGAAAGCATGGAGACCGCTTATGAGATAATGCAGTCTCTGCAAGACATGTTTGGTAAACCTTCTGAAAAGGCATGCCACGAAGCCGTTAAGGCAGTAATGAATGCCAAAATGAAGGCAGGGATTTCGGTCAGAGAACATGTTTCAACATGGTTAACAATCTCTATGAGGCCGAGGTGAACGGGGCAGTGATAGATGAAGCCACACAGGTGGGGATGATTTTGGAAACCCTCTCCCCTGCGTTCCTTCAGTTCAAAAGCAACTATTTCATGAACAAGCTGAAATATAACATGACTGAGTTGCTTAATGAGCTTCAAACCTTCGAGTCTATTTCGAAAGAAAAGACTAAAGAAGCTGAGACAAATGTTGCAGAAGCTCAACCCTCCTCTTCTGCCCAAAAGAATAAAAAGAGGAAGGGGACTGAAGGAAGTGCTAAGTCTAAGAATGGAGGGCAACCTAAGAAGAACAAAAGCAACAACAACAAAAAAAGCTCAAACCAAAAGAAGCCTAAAGGAAAATGTTTCCACTGCGGCGTAGTTGGGCACTGGAAGAGAAACTGCAAAAAGTATCTTCAGGAGCTCAAAGAAAAGAAGAACAACGGTAAATCAGATTTATTCGTTTTAGAAGCTTGTTTAGTTGAAGATGATACTTCACCTTGGATAATTGATTCAGGGGCAACTAACCATGATTGTTCTTTTTTGTAGATGCTTAGTTCTTCAAGGGAGCTTGTTGATGGGAAACAAACAATGAGAGTGGGAATAGGAGTGGTTGTTTTGGCAAAAGTAGTGGGTGTAGTTAAACTTTATTTTAAAAATAGTTTTTTAATGTTGGACAATTTTATTACATTCCTTGTTTTCGTAGAAATTTGATTTCTATTTCCAGGTTGTTTGAACAAATGTTTAATGTTTCTTTTAATAATAATTATGTTAATATTTCTAGAAATGGTTTGGATATTTGTTCTGCGCATCTGGAAAATGGGCTTTACACCTTAAGGCCCAACGAAAAAGCACTGCTCAATACCGAAATGTTCAAAGTTAAACAACCTAAACCCAAGAAGTAAAAGATTTCTTCTAATAATGAAACATACCTATGGCACCTTAGATTAGGTCACGTTAACCTTAACAGAATTAACAGACTGGTAAAGAAAGGTCCTTTAAAAGAGCTAAAAGTTAGTTTTCTACCAGTTTGTGAATCTTGTCTTGAAGGTAAAATGACTAAGAGGCCTTTCTCTGAAAAAGGCGAAAGGGCCAAAGAACCACTTGAGCTAATATATTCAGACGTCTGTGGTCTAATGAATGTACAAGCACGTGGTGGGTATGAATATTTCGTCACATTTATTGACGATTATTCAAGTTTTTGTTATATATACCTAATGCAAAGGAAATCTGAAACTTTTAGAAAGTTCAAAGAATTCCAAGCGGAAGCTGAAAAGCAATTAGGAAAGACGGTGAAGAGTCTTCGATCTGATCGAGGAGGAGAATACCTTGATACTAAATTCAAGGATTATATGATAGAACATGGTATTCTATCACAACTCACAGCACCTGGAACACCACAACAAAATGGTGTTGCAGAGAGAAGAAATAGAACGTTGCTTAATATGGTGAGATCCATGCTCAGCTACTCATCGTTACCCACTTCATTTTGGGGATATGCACTACAAACTGTAGTATATCTTCTAAACATAGTTCCATCTAAGTCTATTTCAAGAACACCTTTAGAGTTATGGAATGGTCGCAAACCTAGTATGCGACATATCCGTATATGGGGGTGTCCAGCACATGTGCTGAAAGGTAAGACTGGGAAGTTGGAATCACGTTCTGAAGTATGCTTATTTGTGGGATATCCAAAGGGAAGGAGGGGAGGTTTGTTCTATAGTCTACAGGAAAAGAAAGTATTTGTATTGACAAATGCCACTTTTCTCGAGAATGATTATATGACAAACTATAAACCTCGTAGCAAAGTTGTACTTGAAGAGTTACTTTTTGATCAGATTAGACCGCAACCGACAACTGTTATCGAAGGACAAAATGAGGAGACCACATCTCCCTATCAGAATGTCATACCACCTCGACATCGTGGGAGGGTTGTGAGACCACCTGCTCGCTACAGGGAACTTGGAGAAGCAAATGTTGCTATCTTTGATAATGGTGAAGATGATCCATTGACATATCGTGATGCAATGGAAGTTTCTGAGAAGGAAAAATGGCTGGAGGCTATGAACCTTGAAATGGAGTCCATGTACTCCAATTCAGTCTGGGATCTTGTAGACCTACCTGAAGGGATAAAACTCATAGGGTGCAAATGGATTTACAAGAAGAAAAGAGGAGTGGATGGGAAAGTTGAGACTTTCAAAGCTAGGCTTGTGGCAAAGGGTTATACCCAAAAGGAGGGAGTTGACTATGAAGAAACTTTCTCGCCTGTAGCTATGCTTAAATCCATTCAGATTCTTTTATCCATTGCTGCTTGTCTTGATTATGAGATATGACAAATGGATATCAAGACTGCCTTTTTGAATGGCTATCTTGAGGAAAGCATCTATATGGTGCAACCAGAAGGGTTTGTAGTCAAAGGTCAAGAGCAAAAAGTTTGCAAGTTGCAGAGGTCTATCTATGGACTCAAGCAAGCTTCAAGATCTTGGAACTTGAGATTTGATGAAGCGATCAAATCTTATGGTTTTGGTCAAAACATTGATGAACCTTGTGTTTACAAGTACATCCAAGATAAGAAGGTGGTCTTTTTGGTTCTTTATGTAGATGATATCCTACTCATTGGGAATGATGTAGGCGTATTATCTGATGTAAAGAAATGGCTCGCCAACAATTTCCAAATGAAAGATTTAGGAGAAGCAAGTTATGTTCTTGGAATCCAACTCTTAAGAGATCGCAAGAACAAACTGTTGGCGCTGTCTCAGGCATCATATATCGATAAAGTGCTTATCAGATTTTCGATGCAAAACTCCAAGAAAGGTAATTTGCCTACACGACATGGAGTTTATCTTTAAAAAGAGCAGTGTCCTAAGACACCTCAAGAGGAAGAAAATATGAGACGGGTACCCTATGCATCTGCAGTAGGAAGTCTAATGTATGCCATATTGTGTACAAGACCTGACATTTGCTATACGATGGGTATAGTTAGTCGGTATCAATCCAACCTAGGATTAGATCATTGGGTAGCAGTTAAACATATTCTCAAGTATCTTAGGAGAACGAGAAACTATATGCTAGTTTATTCTTGTGAGAATTTGATTCCCATTAGATACACTGATTCTAATTTTCAATCAGACAAAGACACACGTAAATCTATGTCTGGATCAGTGTTTACTTTTGGTGGTGGAGCCATAGTTTGGAGAAGCATCAAACAATCTTGTATTGCTGATTCAACTACGGAAGCAGAATTTGTGGCTGCTTGTGAAGCAGCCAAAGAAGCTGTTTGGCTCTGTAAGTTCTTAAATGATTTGGAAGTAGTTCCAGGCATGGATAAACCACTCACACTGTATTGTGACCACAGTGGTACAGTGGAAAATTCAAGAGAACCTAAAAGCCACAAAAGAGGAAAGCATATAGAAAGAAAATATCATTTGATTAGAGAGATAGTGCATCGAGGCGATGTGAAAGTTGTGAAGATAGCATCAGAAAATAACCTTGCCAACCCTTTCACCAAGACGTTACCTGCAAAGAGCTTTGAGGGACACTTGGAAGGCTTAGGTCTTAGAGACATGTCTCACCTGCTTTAGGGCAAGTGGGAGATTGTTGGATTTGGTGCCCTAAAAGCTGTGACATTGTACATATTATTAATAAATAAATAAAATAACATTTATTATTATTTTGGTTGATCATATGTATTATGAATGCATTTATAAACATCAAGAAAATTCCATGATTATTTATGTGACTATAAATTTAGCATATAAGTATTATTTGCTTAGGGATAAAATTTATAGATAATAATCTAAATAGTCCGTAATAATTAATTAAAGTTTGGGATCTTTAATTAAAAATTACAAGTACGGTCCAATCTCATCTAAAATGAAATAGTCATTATCCAGACTATTAATGTAGAGACATTGGATTGGAGGTACTTTATATAATGAGATTATATAGGACTGGACCAGATAAATTATGAATCTCTAATAATCATTCGTTAGAAATAGAGTATTCAAATTTATCACTATGATGATCATATATTTGACAGTCTTAATCCTGAGTATTTATTAGACTCCTATTTATGACATTATGTTTTTTGACTTGTATGGTAAGATTTGTCTAAGCATAGATTATAACTTAGCATCTTGGAAATATAAAGTAATAAATGGCTGGGAATAATATTATACAGATATGAAATCCATTCCTTCCCTATGGAAGTTAGAAAAATAGTTCTCTTGAGTGATAATTTAAGGTTTGAACAATAGAGCGCTCGGTCATAATAAGATTATGAATTAATTGTTCATTAGAGAATTATTGGAACTCAAGGATAAAGATGTAATAAGAGAGGTGAGCAGAAATTGAACCTAGCTCTTATTATGAACTATTTATGGAGGACTGACTTATATGTAATGATTATATCAATGGACTACTCGTTAATTTTTTTTGAGTAATTTCACTATAATCTCAACAGTTCAGTTTCAGGTTTTTAGTGGAGTAACACTGAAACTAATAAATTTGGCACATTAATTAAAGAGTTTGATTAAATGTCAAATTTATTGGAGCTTGGGTTATAGGTCCATAGGTCCCCAATACCACCTCTGTAACACTATATTGGATTTATGCATAGAATGAATTATACATGTTTAATTTGGAATTATTGAATTCTGAATTAATTATTTTACACTTGAATTATTAATGTGACACAGAAAAATATTCTCTGTGACACATAATGAAATGTGATAAATGTTGTCACATTTAACTCAGCATTAGTTAATTAATTGATTCATTAATTTTAAAATCTATTATTAAATAAATGTGATTTATTTTTGAATTTAGATTTAGATATATATATATATATATATATATGGTTTTGAACCAAATCTTTTTATATTAATATAAGATTTTATAATATATTAATATATATATATATATTAATATAACATAAAAAAAGTTAAGGACATGAAAGTTTCACACTTTACTTTATATATATATATATAACCGAATTGATTGATTCGGTCAAATTAAAATCAAATTAAAAAAAAGGGCAAGCTTCCTTTTTCTTCACGGTAACTTATATATATACATATGTATGTGTGTGTGAACCGAATCCGTTTTAGTGATTCGGGAAAGAAGAAAAAGAAAAAGAAAAAGAAAAGGGAAAGTAAAATTACTAATGGCTCAGATATAAAAAGGAGAAATAATAGTTATCTCAGAATGATTTTTATTCACGTAATTTTTAGAGAGAAAAACTGAGAGTTCTTCTTTGAAGAAAAAAGTCCACTATCTCATGTGTTGAGTACATAACAGATTCAGAAAACTGTGAGAAAAATTCATTCTTACAGTTTGACACCCACTTGTCTTTCCATTGGTGTGGAGGCCTGGTTTGGAAGATCGTGGTGTCAAAGAGGAAAGCTAGGATACCCTGATAGTCTTCAAAAAGTTAGTAAAAATTCCTAAAGCTTTTTATAATTAAAATTATATATCTATTTTCGATGAACAAAGTTTTCAGAAAATTTTTTGTTTGTCAACGATTTGTTCCTTCCGCTGCATTTCTGTTTTAATTCCAACAGTAACTAAGTTAGTGATACAAACTACCTTAGCAAAACACACGGTAAATATAATAAAAAATAATTTTCTAAAGAGGCTACACTTGTAAAAATTTCTAGTTAGATTGTGCCTTTTATGAAAGATATATAATATAGATATAGATATTTGTTTTATTATAATTCTTAAAAGATTAGGCTAGATTTAAACTTAACAATTTTTTTATGCATAATGCGTAATGAATCTTATTTTTTTCTTTTTATTTTCTTATTTGAAATTGAATTGTTAATTTTAATTTTTTAATAATAACTATTTTACTTAATCCACCCAATCTAATCCGAGCTTTATTTGAGTTTTGGTTTTTATTTTTTTAGTTAATTGGGTAAGTGTATTTTTCTTTCAACCCATTCGAATTCATTTTTGAAATATTCCAAACATTACTCAACCAGCTCAATGTTCACTCCTAATTAGTCTTATTAATTGATCTATTTTTTTTTTAAATAGATCTCAGCTTAATTTAATATGATCTGGTAAAAATATTTGTTTCTCAATGTTCAAAGGTTATCATTAATTTTTTAAGTTAAAGACTATTTATCTTTTCTCCATTGCATATTGTCTGGAACAGGGGTGTTTTTTAGGCAAAACGGACAAAGGGTTGATGCATTTTTTTTTTATGGCTCGGTAATGGAAGTGCAACTGCCCTCTTTTTGCTCTTTATTTTTTGAACAACAAAAGTCATATTTTAGACTATCTTAAACTCCCACAAGCCACATAAGCCACACTCATACGCTGACAATAACGTTGTAAATTGATATAACTATTTACTATATGATGATTGATGGTTTTCAAAAATGACTTTGAGAAAATAGCGAAAACGTGGTACAGTGTGGATAATATATAACAAACATTTTTTTTTTCAAAATTTTTGTAAAACATATTATAGATTAAATTCATTTAACGCTAAATAAATGCATATAATCCTTTGCTTACTAGATGAAGAGGAGAGACCAAAATTGTTCTAATGGGAATTGAAGCTCTCAAAGGGAAACCATCATCTTTCTTACTTAGTCCTCGGCATCAAATGGATAAATGTATAAGCATAGATGGAATTAAAGATTTCTAAGAGATCACTCACTTGCTTTTTTCATCTGCTAATCTTAACATATGAATGAAGTAGGTCTTGAGATGAAAAGCTTCTTCTTGTCTATCTCTCTCTACGCTCCTAAAGGAGGTTTTTGACAGAGTTCTTCTAATATCTCTAAGACTCATAATTGTGTATAGAATATATAGAGGAGGCCTCTATTTATAAAGAAAATGGGAGACCTAATTAATTTTGAAAGCTATCCAATATTTAATTCAAATAAAAGGTATAAGTTTCTCTTTCCACACATTGCATGTGACGCCACACACAGAGAATCTTTTTGTGCTTGTGGCACGAATTATCACACGGTGTAAGAAAGAATAAACCTTATTACCCAATATCATTTGTTTCTAAATTCAACTTTTCAAATCACATTTTTTTCAAAAATAAAAATTCTAAATATGGAAACCTGGTGAGCAAGCTTTGGACTGCACAAAGTACTTTTTCCTTCAGCACTAGGCGCCAACTATAGTGGGACCCACCCACTGTGTGTCTTCTAAAATTAATTAATTATTGTAAAATAGTATTATTATTTAATAATTATAAATTAATCTATAATTAATTTATTTTGAGTGATATTTAATTTAGAATTCCATAATTATATATTAATTAAACCAATAATTCTACTTATCCAAACAATGTTTACAAGGATGGCAGGAGGACTAGTGGACCCATAATTTCAAGCTCTAATAAATTACTCTTTCATTAATTTTAATGTTAATCTACTAAAAGTTGGAATTGCAATCTTAAAATTATAGATGATATTACCTATTTCTTAGAGTCATCCATTTGATATAATCATTACATATAAATTGATCATCGATAAATAATTCATAATTAGAGATAAGTGAAATCCGTTAGCCTCTTTAATTACTTCCTTATCCTTGAGTGCCATTGATTCTCTAATCAATAATAAATTCATTAACTTAATCATAAATTAAACACTCACATTATTCAAGACTAATTTCAGTCAAGAGAATTATTTATTTGCTTCTCTTTAGAAAGGAAATGGGTTTCATATTTTAATATTAACATTCCCAGCTACTTACTTTATTATGTCTGCAAAATACAAGTGATAGGATTAGATTCTTGAATCTGTACCAAACAAAGAAAAGACATAAATCCATGAATAGGAGCCTGCTAATAACTCTAGATTAAGATTATCTTATAAATGACCATTAATCAATGTGATTAGAACTTGCTATATTCTAACAGAAATTATTAGTTGTTCATATCACATTAACTCGTTATATACAGTACACTTATTTAATGACTCACTATATTAATAGTTCAGATAAGACCGTCCCATTCTTAATGGAAATGACTTGCACTACTGACCATTTTAATCATCATCTTTTTATTTATTATTTGTTTATTTATTAATATGTCCTTACAAAATATCACATGCTTGAAGGACATCTATCCTAGCAATAATGCCATCTGCAATAATATTTATAATTAGAGACAAGTTTATTATTTTCGTACAACCTATCTAATTACTTCTTTGTCTATAAATACTATTAAAAAATTAATTGTCTAATATTTGACCTTTTATGAACAAAATAAATGGGAATTTTGGGTAATATTTGATATCACATATCAAATAGCATGATCTTTATGTTAGTGATGTGCCCTAGGCCAATTATGTAATGATCACATTTTGACTTCATTATATTTGCAGTTTATTAATAAAGACACATTTTCATTATTGTTTTTTATTTTAATTTCATGAATAGTTAATTCTGCTTAAGGTCATCAAGTATGTTACCTGATAGTAAAACTCTTAGGTGAAATTTGAATTCTATTCTAAATTATCCCTAGTTGATTATTATTATTGGGATAATAATGAATGAAGACTAGTATAAAGTTTGACTGATGATTATGTTTTACTAATCATGTGTATGAGATACTAAGTCAACTCATAGATACATATTTGAGAAATGATGTATTAGATCGACCCGCTATGATAATACTACATGGATAATTATCATAAGTGATTCTCATCACTAGTATTATCCTAGTCTTCTGACCTGAAATCACTATTGTTTCCTATATGACAAGTTCTATATTTTGACACATTCTTATATTATCTTTAACAAGATGATGGAATAGATTGTTGTTGGATATAGAGTGAATCATGTGAGCAATGTGAGTGATTAAGAAGGAATTTGTTTATCATTTATTATGAGAAAGATATTTATGGGCCCCTCGATAAGTTAAACAGAAGAAAAATGTATGGCCATACTGAAACGAATTGATAAGGGTTATCAATATCGGTCTACTTAAGATCAAGAAATAATGTGATTGAATAGTATAAGGATGACACAAACCATGCCTTATGTTTAATCAAGGTATCTAGTGACAAAAGGACTTTAATACTTATTATGGATTAGGTTATGTTGGATTATTGACATTCGCATAACTTGGGTAATCATAATGTCTTGTTAGAGGCTACTTAGGATTTATGTGTCAGAGACAAAATTTCAAGTCCACTACCAACGTTTTGTGAACCTATAGGGTCGCACGCTTAGAATAGACCAAAAACAAATTTTGGGCTTACTGTGTCTAGGTTCAATGAACCTAATAATGTCTAGATTTGATGTACTAGATATGTCTAGGTTTATTGAATCTAACATTATCTAGATTCTATGAATCATATTTGAATTATATTTTACTCTAGTTAAAATGTGACTCTATCTTGAAGTCAAAATATATATATCTATCTATTTTAGGGTTTCTGGCCGAATTAGATAAGAAAAGGTGTTCTCTTATTCTAAAAGGCAAAAAACATTAAAACCCTAAAAAATTAGAGAGAGTCATTTAACGAAAGGAGAGAGTGCTAGCACACCAATTCGGTTTTTAAGAGAGTCTGTTCGTGTAGATACCTACAGAGGGCGTAGCTCTAAGTAACAACGTTTGAATCTGATCCCAAATACGAAAAGTTTGTGTTAGGGTGTCACTGGAGTGAACTTGCTCTCTTCCTTCTAGATATCTTGCCCCTTTTGTCACCCTAGTAAGATTCTATGACTTTCTTATCAATCTAATCAAATTGCGTGGATCCTGTGAGGGTTTTGTGGGAATTAATTTTGACGTTTCCCTGCTTATTTAAATCACAAAATCTAACAAAACCTAACACTTTATGTCCAATTTTTCCAGAATAATACTTATGAGAATATTATCCTATTATCCTATCTAGTAAAAGATGTGGATTTCGTATGTAATGTTTGAAAAATCTAATTAATTAATTAATTAATTAATTAAGAATTTTTCTATAACTACATCATTAGACTCGTAAGAAGCATAAATTTATAGATTTTGAGTATAGATTTTGATATGATAATTAAGCATTTGATCGATTATACCGATTAAATTCAAGCATACAAGTATAGGGTTTTCTTGTAGACCCAAACAAACTATTTTACATAAAGATTCGTGAAATTCTACGATTCTATGATTAGAGTAATCGTGTAATGCCGAGAAAATACTAAAATTAAATAATGTGATTTACACATTTAAGTCAAATACGTTTCTTGGAAAATTTCATGTGTAATTTTGTGACTGAAAGATTCATGAAATTAATATAAATATTTCAAAATTCTATAGAAAATATTAAATTTAAATTTATTAACTTTTATGTTCAAATAATTTAGTGATAATTTTCAATGTAATTTAAGGTGAAGAAATTTCAATCCGTAAGTAACTTGAGAATTTAAATTACAAGAATTCTCAAGTGCAATACGGTGTTGGTAGTGTACTAAGAAACACTCAACTTGTAATAATTAATTGCCAATTAGTTAAAAATCAGAGTTACATGAGTAACATTTTCGATAAAAATGCTACCTAGGTTTGAGAATTGACACTGTCAAAGACCATGTCAATACCAAGATAAAATATAGAAATGGTTAAGTTTATGTTTATGCGGTCTAGGAATAATTTTAAGATAAAAGAACAATTTAATTTAACGCGATTATGAATTTATATTGGTATCAATTTATGCCGAGATTAACTCTAGACTGTTTGACAAACCTGATAGAAACAAAAATCTCCTGCCAATTAATTAGTTTCTCCAACCAGTCAAAGATTTATTTGCTTAGAGAAACTTGGAGAAAAAGTTTGCAAAAATTATAAAGCATCCACAAAAAGTAGATCTTGTCTCTAAAGGGGACATTACTTTGCATTATTTACATTAAGGTGAAATCACATATTTTAATAATGGAAAATTTCCCTCCTTTTTTCCAAAGCTCTAGGCGCCACTAATAAGCCCTCTATAAGCTTGATGTTTCACTTTTTAAAGCTTACTTGGCAGCTTGAAAACCAAGATTAGAAAGCTAAGTGCAATTAGTCCTAAGTTTATGTAAGCACAGACTAGAAAGCTAAGTGCAATTAGTCTTAAGTTTATGTAAGCACCTTATGTCTTCAAGAATCCATTTTTGTCTTCTTTCTCCCCATTCCTTCAAGAATGAAAAACTTCCCCTTTGTTTCTCGAAGAAAAATCATGGCTCATTTATCCCTTCTCTCTAGTTTTTCACTCTCCCACCCTTTAGAAAATCACTAGCTAAAAAGTTTAGACAAAAGAGGAGACTTTGGTGAAAACACACAAGGATAGATTGATCTTTAGGGGTAAATGTCTAACCTTTTCTCTTTTAAAGATTAAGAAGTAGTTAATGATTTTATTTTAATGAAGATGGCATGTAATAAGTTTTATTTATTTGTATGTTATGGCTTTTGTAAGTTTCTATAGATGCGATTTTAGTTTATGCAAGTTTGGTATGAAAAAGTTTAGATCTAGGCTATGATTTAGTGTTTAGAAAGATTTTCTACTTAAAATGGACATTTTAAAGGATCGAATTTGAAGTATTTTCAAACCTAGAAATTTTAAGTCTCAGCAATATGAATGACTTTAAGCAAGTTGTTAAAATTAAGATCTCAACTCCAAAATGATACTTTTGGTATTTTTTTTTAGGTGTCATAGTGATGTAGCAAGAAATATTGCAATGTAGGTTGCGACATCAACTGCAACATTAGCAGTACAAAGGGCTTATACGTTTCATTTTTCTATTGAAAACCTCATTTTATTGTTTAATAAGACTTCCATAGTAACTGTTGAGCCATTAGTGGTTGTTACCAATACTTTTTCAATAGATGTCACACGTGATATTGCAATATGGGTTGTGACATTTTTAGTGCATAATGGTTTCTATTTAGAGACTCAATTTCTGTCTTTAAGAGTTGAAACCACTGAGTTTATTGTTTTTAATGATTCTATAAAAAAAAACTATAATTTAATTGGTAGTGATTTTAAGAACTTTTTCATTAAGTGTCGCTCACGACTTCAATAGTGCATATGTCAAAACCATCCTATTCTTTTTGATTCTTAAGTTACGACATCAATAGTACAGATGTCAAAACCATCCTGTTCTTTTTGATTCTTAAGGATGAAATGCGTAGCTTACTTCTTACAAGGTTGTCATTGCAACTGTAGTACAGCGTATGGCTATTCTAGAACTGTTTCTTTTAGATGTCGCAGGATATGTTGCGACATAATTGTATGATATCGATAATGCAGATTATGTTTTTAGGTGAAACGACCCTCAAAAAGTTTGAATCACGATTTTTGCGAAACATGTTTATTAAAAATGGTTTAACTGGTAATGTTTACAAAATCACTATTAAAACTGTCTTTGACATTCGGTTGTAGTGACTTTTAAAATTGATAAAAGTATCTTCCGTTAATGGTTACAAAATAAAATGCATGTCTAGCGGCAGAATCACCGCAAAGCTATAAGAGTCTACAGTTCATAGTTTTACCAAATTCGGACTCTAATTTAAAACACAGTTTTCAATGAAAACTTTACATATAAAGTCTTCAACAAGTTTAAGAAATGGGAAATCGTAGAAAATATGTTATGGACCGCAATGTTATGATAGTATTTACGGGTCCAATACTCGAACACGTTTAGGAGCCAATTATCGAATCCAAATTTCTAATAGTTAATATCATAAAATGTTTTTAGTTCCAGAGAGTCACATTGGGCCTCATGCATTGAACAGTATCTAGATATAAGCTTAACCCAATAATACTATTCATATTCAAATAGACTTATAGTATAGTAATGAGCCAATATGGGTAATGTGAGATATTAGTAAGTCAAGTAACAATAAGAACATAATTAATTTATTACCAAATTAATTAATTAATTATTAAGGTTAGTATGATTTAATTAAAAGAAATTAAGGAAAATAAATTAGACAAGAATTATGAGTTTAGAGGATTTAAATTTAATTAATCCTTTTAATTACCCAAATAGTTAGTTAGTTGATAAAGGGAACTTTTTAAGAAAAGATTTAATTTTTTTATTTGATATGCTAAAATAATTAGCATAATGCAAATTAAGCTCACACTCTTACTGGGTGTTTTTGCTTCGACTCTAAGAATAGTGGATAAGTACATGACGATTTAGCAGATATTATCTCTAGAAACTAGTTAAGTAGCAATTTCGCTTACAACATGAAAACTAGGGTTTTCAAATTAAAGTTTTTTTTACATGTTTTGTAAAAATGCATTATCTATGATATGTCATGCTAGATTAGGATGTGTCATATTATGCCATGCCTTTGTCTATTCATGTTTATGTCATGTCATGCCATGCTTATATTATGTAGTGTATTATATGTGATGTATACCATATAAAATTATATTGTATAATTACCTTTTGTTAAGAATAGTTATAATTATGTTATGTGATAATATATAGAAATATGCCATTGTGCATACACAAAATAAGACAAGTGTAATTAGATAAGATAAGTTAAGTTAAGAAATAAGACAAGTGTAATATGATAAGATAAGTTAAGTTAAGAGTGTCGTACCAACCTTCTGATCTATAGGGAGGATTTAAGACCTCTCGACCATTGGGGAAGCATCCAATTTAGTTCATTTTATGGTCTAGGGTTATTGGGGACCTTCGCGAACCCTAACTTCTCAATGACTGCGTACAATGGGGGTACGCACACAGGGGCGCATTCACTATGATCGATGATATACACAAGATATGAACTCATAATGAAGCATAACTAATTCATGCATTTTTTTTATAAATGTTTTTGTAAGAGTGTGATGTGCAAGTGCACACGGTTGCAAGTAATAAGTGTACTAAGAGTACGGATGTCGATCCCACAAAGATTATGTTTAGTTTGCATTAATTACCGAAATTGATTGGCTCTAAGATTATTTGGATGACCGGATAAAGAAATGAATAAAAGAAACTAATAAAAATAACTAAGCAAAGAAATAAAGTAATGAAAACAAATAATTAAATTACTAGAGCATCAATTTTGCCATAATTAATTTGTACTAATTTTATTATTAAGTAAATCATCATGATTAATTAGTCAAGAAACTCTTAATTAACCTAATTACCTCTCTCGAGCGTCAAATTTGATAATATGCTCAAAAATCTGATTCCAATATATCTATCTAGAACTGAGTAATTAACATTCAATAAGCTCTAGTTCTTCTAATGACTATAAAGGAACTATAAATCTCTCGATTTTATAGTCACTTAAGTTGTGTTTCCCACAATCCGTACATGAAATTTCCCTTTCTCGAGCATCAAATACCACATACTAAAATCATCTAATTCATTGGCCAAGTAAAGTAGAAGCATTAAAAATAGGATAACATAAATAAATCATGAAAAAACACTAAAAATAAATCAACATTTTATAATAAGGCAAAATCAAAACTCTAGAAAAGCAACAGTTCTAAAATTAAACAAACCAACATTAAGATTTCAATATTTACAAATCACAAAGATTAACAAGATAAGAATAGGAGTGAAAAACCTATTTTGGAGTTGTCACAAACTCCAAGTTCTTCTTCTTCTTTTCCCCCCTAATTTCTTGATCTTCAAATGCTTCTCCTATGATGATCTTATTGAAAAGAAAACCTAAATAAAAAACTAGAAAATAAATCCTGACTATGACAAAAGAAAAGATATTTTTTCTTTCCTTTTTTTCCATCTTCTTCCTTGGATTCAGCTCAAAATCTCCATGAAAAATTGTACCTCCTCCTTCAAAAATGGAGGCTTCCTTTTCTCTTTTAGGGTCTTTAAGGCATTAAGGCTTCAATCACAATAATTGTAAACCATCAGATCGAAGAAAGGGCAAAAATTAGCCTAAAAAATGAAATCAACACTTGTAAGGGGCTTCAAGGAGTGCTAGGTAGGCATCAACACACGCAACTAGACTATAGGCCTGTGCATAGCATCTTGCTACAAACAATACACACGCGAGGCAGTCTACCTGGTTGTGCGAGGTAGCGTGTTGGGCTATTGATGTGCGCAGCTAGCACGCTGCATGTGCCCATGGGCACGGATAGGTGGTTCCTCCTAACCACCATATGTCGACAAGGTTTATGCTAGGCCACGTTTGGTCAAAGAAACTGTGGGCTCCAACCTCAGTCAGAGAGAACACCGAGAACCTCTTGAAGAAGCCTGATTCTATTTGGCAGTAGACCTTTTTGTTAAGTAAGGTGAACTTGGTAAATTATGGCTAGTTTAAGGACTCCAACTTGACGAATCCTCAGCTAGACAATATTCCCCTTCCTTGGCTAGCTGACTAAGTTACCATGCCATCCACGTCTAGATCCAAGGACTCTCTTTATAGTGCCCCTAACTTGGGGCCATCGATCTCAAACAAGGACCTCGAGGACATGCTTAGGCAGCGCTACCCACCAAAGCCATTCCAGATTAGAGATTTCAACCGAGGACCTATTTTCTTTTTACTTGTGCTTGATTTTTCCCGATCAGCTTTTAACTTTTTATTTCATTATAGATATGTCTTTCAACTAGTTGTCCAAGGATGAGAGGTTCTAGAGGATGGAGGCCCTCCAAAACAAAGACAATGGCAAAAACAAGGTGTCCTAAAAAAGGAAGAGGCCTGAGGTAACTGCCCCTTCCATAATCCCCTGGCTCTTAGCAGCCTGAGCCTGTTTCTAAGCATGGGACGTCTTCTAGTCAAAATTTGCCTCCACCGCCTCTACTCGTTATCCGACCAGACCACGGCCAAGGGTGACCTAACACCCCTTTCTCCTAGGCATTATTGACTCAATCGAGGACTCGGTTCTTGAGGAGGCTTTTTTAGTGAGATTCGACACAAGCCCTTCATGGAAAACCTTGACGCTACTTTTGGCACCTGGTTAGGGTAAATGTGTAACTTTTGGGCATAACTATTATGTCATCCTCAGCATTTTACTAACCTCAGATCTCATCGGTTACACAGACTTGAAGATCGTCGATCTTCAAGTTGAGCAGCAAGTCACCCTAGAGAGGGAGATGGCCCTCCTAGGTGGGCAATAAAAGACTGATGCCAAGGAAAGCTTGGCTAAGAAGAAAGAGGTGTTGACCTAGATAAAGGGTAAGCTTGAGGCAGCCAAGGCTGAGGCTACCCAAGAGTCGAGAAAGCCCATGCTGAGGTTGAGGGGGTCCAAGATGAGGCTAAGGTTACTAGAGCCAAACCTGAGCAAGAACTCAGGGAGATGTTATTGGACATTTTGAACAATAGGGTGACTCATGTAGTAGAGGACTTCAAGAACATGAAGGAGTTCTCCGACAACTACTTCCTCGACAGAAGGACCTATGCGAGGACATCATTGGTAAACACCTTAAGGCGGCCAATTTTGACTAGAACTTCATTGGTGATTCCAGGGATGAAAAGGAGGCCACATATGAGAGAACGAGGACGAGGTGATAGAAGCCCAATTGAGCAGGCTGACGATGCTGAGGAGTAGGGTAATCAGTCGATCATGCAGGATGGGCAAGGTAATCAACCTGTCGTACAAGACCTTGATGATGAAGAGTTTGTAGGACCTAAAAGCTTAGGGCTTTTTTGTCTTTTACTTTGGCTGTTTGGGTTTAGGAGTTGCTCGGTCATTATACCTCCCCAAACAATTTATTTTTAATTTGAATAATTTCCTTTTCCTTAGTGTTGAGTTGTTTAGATTTTTTTAAGCTTAACATGCTTAGAGGATATTTGTATTACCCCCAGTAGCCCCCCAGACTTTGGTCAAACTTTTAGAAGTTTGTCCAAGTCTTGTTATGGTCAGGCGTGCTCTTATCTGAGCATTTTTCAAATGCTTGGGGTGCTTTCCTAATTAGCCCCCCCAATGGAGTGGATTAATGGGCTATTTTGATTGGGCATATTTGACTCTTTAACTTGTTTCGAGTTTATTTTTGGTCAGCCAATTATGTCGACTAGCCCCCTAGTTGGTTAGGTCAAATGTGGTCATTGATTTAGACTTCATATTTAGGAATCCAACTTTGAGTTTTTAGCTTATGGTTGGTCTTAGTTAGCCGATTATTCATAAAGAAAAAAGGATACATGCTTTTTCAAAATGATGCATTCATTAATGATGTGTATTTTTTGATGTACTCTTTGATGTTTTATATCCCCTTTGTTGGTGGGTCTTTACAAAAGATTTACAAAAAGATGTTTGGCAAAACTAGAGGTTAAAAAAAGGTTTCTAGTTCTCGGGTCAGTTGTATAAATGTTTTAGGTGCTCAACATTCCATAGATGAGTGAGCATGTTTCATTCGTTGTTAGCTATCTTATATGTTCCTGTTAGACAATGCCGAACATCTTGAATGGTTTATCCCACTTCTGCCTAAAGGATCAGAGGCTTGTTTATTGGACAAATACAGTTTTCAAAACCAAATCTCCAACCTTAAAGCTTGTCGGTTAGACTTGCTTGTTGTTGTAACAAGCCACAACCTGATTCTGACCAATAGTTCAAATAAAGGCCATGTTTCTTTTTTCTTCCACCAGATTGAGCTTGCCTATCATCTGCTTGGCTTTAGGCTACTTATCAAAGTGTTGCACTTGGTAGCTTGGTAGGCTGACTTCCACTTGGATAACAGCCTTGACACCATAAACTAAAGAAAAATGGGTTTCTTTGGTAGCCATCTGAGCAGTTGTTTAGTAGTCTCAAAGGACTTTTGACAGCTTATCGATTCAAGCACCTTTGAGACCTTTCAACTTCTTCTTCAGGTTATCCTTGATGGTTTTGTTGACAGCTTCGACCTCTCAATTTCTTTATGGGTACCTAGGTGAGGAGTAAATGTTCTTTATGTCGAGCTACTCGCACATCTTTCTTTGGTCGTCTGCTTCGAATTACTTGACATTGTTAGTGACAATGGTGTGTAGAATGCTATACTGACAAATAATGTTATCCAGATGAAACTAGTGCAGTTGGCCTCTGTGATCTCGATGTGCGGCTCCACTTTTACCTACTTGGTGAGGTAATTGATAGCCATAATTCAATACTTAAACTATGAATGAGGGAAGAGGTCCTATAGGATCACTAGTTCACTTGTAGAAGGCCCAAGCACACATAACAAAATCGAGCTGTTTGGATTGGTGGTTGAGCATCTGAGTATAGTGGCACTTAAGGCATTTGTGGGCAAAATCTTTACAATCATAGTCTATAGTTAGCTAATAAGACCCTTAACAAAGGCACTTAAGGGACAAATCAACCTCTAGCATGGTTGTCGCACAAGCCACTAAGGGTTTCCTCTATGAGGTATTTCGCCTCCGCTGGTTCGACACATCTTTGATAAGGTGTTGAGTAACCTCGCTGATAGACTTTTCCCTCGATCACTGAATAACAGACGGAGCTATTTGAATACGTCGAGTTTCCTCTCGGTCCTAGGGCAATTCAACTGTAATCATATATTGGATGATTGAGTCCATCTAGGTCTCGGTCTGGTCGGCCATTTTATTCATATTCTCCAGCCTCAAAAAGCTCAGCTTGGCTAATTTTTCGAATAGGATTGATATCAAGCTCTCATCATTGAGCCCCAAGGCTGACCGAGTAAGCACATTAGCTTCCGCGTTCTTAGCCTGGGGGTTTGCATAACCCTATAGCTCTTGAACTATCCCAACGAGGCTTTTTCCTTCTTCAAGTATTTCATTATTCTCCCCTCTTAGGCTTGGAATCTGCTAGTCACTTGTTAGACCACAAGTATTGAATCATTGTGGATGTAGATATGGTCCACCTCAAGCTTCCGAGCAATCCCCAGACCAACGATAAATGCCTCATACTCGACTTCATTATTGGAAGCTTTGAAGTCAAACCTAAGAGCATAATTGGTCTTGTAGTCGTCTAGACTGACAAGGTGAGCCTAGCTCTTGAACTATTCAGGCTTGAGGAGCTGTCTATGTATAGCTTGTATTGGGGTTTCTCGGGTTCATTAGAGTGCTGTTGGCTTAGTCGGGTTCCTCCATAGGTTCCTTCTCAGGTGAAGGTGCAACCTATCAAGATTCTATAAACTCTACAATGAAATCCACTAGGGCTTATGCTTTATGGCTATTTAGAGGACAAACTGGACTTTGAATTCTCTGAGCTTGACCAACCACTTGGCCATCCGACTAGAAATTTCTAAATTTTGGAGGACTTGGCACAAAGGGTATTTGGTTAGGACTCTGATAATGTGCCTTTGGAAATACTGGCGGAGCTTTCGGTTAGACGTGACAAGGGCAAGGGCTAACTTCTCCAATGGCAGGTAATTTTCCTCGGCTCTTTGGAATGCCTTGCTGGTGTAGTAAACTAGGTTTTGGATCTTGTCTTCTTCTCAAATTAAGACCGAGCTTATCGCCTTCTCGAATACTACCAAGTAGGTATAAGGTATCTCGCCCAGTAGAGGTTAGGAGCAGACATATTGCTAGGTTTTAGAACGCTTCTTCACATTCTCTGCTCCACTCACACCTCCCTTTGAGTACCTAAAAAAAGGATGGCACTTGTTAATGGACTGAGAGACATTGATAGGGCGAAATAATTTTGGTTAACTTTTGAATTTCCTTGACAGTATGGGGCGAATGCACGTCTATCATGGTTTAGGCCTTGGCAAGATTGACCTTGATTCCTTAGTGGTTGACCACGAATTGAAGGAACTTTTTGGATTTTCCTCTGAATGCACACTTGGTTGGATGAAGCTTCATTCTATATTCTTGGAGCATGTTGAAGCAATCTTGGAGGTCCACAATATGTTCAACTACTCGAACATACTTGACAAGCATGTCATCTAAGTAAACTTCCATGCTTTTTCTGATTTACTGACCAAACATCTTCTTCACAAGACGATACATGGCCCCAACATTCTTTTGTCCGAATGGCATGACTACAATACAGAACAACCCTTAGTCAATTGTGAAAGCAGTCTTGATCTGGTCCTCCTCGGCCATTCAGATTTGGTTATATCTTTAAATATGCATCCATGAAGCTCAATAGTTTGTGGCAGGCCATGCATCAACTAGATGGTCAATCCATGGTAGGGGAAATAGTCTTTTAGGTATGCTTTGTTTAGGTCCGCAAAATTAATACAGACTCGTCCCTTCCCATTGGCCTTTTTGACCAGGACCATATTTGCTAGCCACTAGGGATAGGTGACCTCATGGATAAAACTAGCTTTGAGCAGCTTTTGGACGTCCTCGTTTATGGTTGCATACCTCTTCGGGTTAAAAGGTCTTTTTTTTTTATTTTTGGATGATGGGTTTGTACTTGGTATCAAGATTTAGATGGTGGCAGATTACTCGGATCAATCCCAAGCATGTCCTTGTGAAACCACAAAAACACATCTCGATATTCTGTTAGAAACTTCTCTAGGTCTACTCGGAGTATTTCCTCAGCTTGTTGTAGGTCTAGTAGGATAACATCTTTGTCCCTTCTTCGGTGGGGAATTTGATCTTGTCTACTATGAAAATAACATATATATTCAGTAGTCAAGAGCCTGCGTCCTTGATAGCCTTCACATAATATTCGCTTGAGCTCTTTTGCTTGGACCTCACAATGCCGACACCATTCTTGGTTGGGAACTTTATGGCTAGGTGATATGTAGAAACCACAGCCTTCAGGGCATTGAAGGTTGGTCTTCTGATAATAATGTTGTACTGGAATAATGTAACGCCCTATGTGGGGTTAGAAGTATTTAATAAATTTAAATAATGCCATTTCATTTCAAAACATTAAACCTTTGCCCATGAGTCTTTGAAATAAAATAGGAAACAAGATCATACTTCAAATAATATTCTATAGTTTTAGTGTAGCACTAAATATTAAAAATTACGATCATCATCATCATCATTACAGTTCCTAGTAACTAAACAATTAACACAGCCATTACTATAGATTATGAATCTTACATGTTTAAACGAAATACAAATAAGCTAAGATATTCCGGCATGACACAAGCAGTGTTGTCGTCTACTACTTATCAGACAAGTTATATTGAACTCCAACTGAGAAATAAAAATAATAGGGATGAGGGTTGACATGCCTAGTAGTGAATACCATTACTCACCTTTAGGATTTATTAATTACCAGATTAACAACTGCATGGTTAGTTATTCAACAACATTATTTATCTTATGAAAATTCATTATATTTACCTCTAGGGGATACCCGACATTAATCATTACTAAGTTCCATACATATACATATATATTATGATTAATCAGTGTTTGTTGGTATCCACACAAGGTTGAGAATCTCTCTCTACTCAACGAAAACACAAAGGCATGTTTGACAACTCCAACCATTCATTCTAGAGTTGTCGAGTGAGGGGACATCGAGCCCCAAATCCTCACCAAGTCGATTCTTGTACAATGTCTGGGACTTTCAACTCAAGGGTGCATCATCGCCTCCCCCCTATTTACCTTTTAGGGCTTTTGTGTCCAAGAGCGTAACCACCACCCTCTTGACGTTTTGCCATTCCACTCATAACCATTCGTTATGTTTAGAGTTAGTATTTCCTAACCATGCTTCTCAATTTATATCAACACATATCAAATTAGTTTAACCTCGCTATATAATACAGGACAAGTTCATATTACTGTGTCATCAATGGTATTCATATCATAACAATTCAACATATACATTTATCTTGCAATGTAAAGAACCAATTTTAATTCCACAAAACCTCACAAAAGATAAGTAATAAAATCCCTATCTCTTTCCGAATAATCCACCGATAACTTCTAGCTTACAAAATTAGGTTCACCACGTAAAGTTCCAAGCATGTTGTTATCCTAAGACGTGTAACATAACCATACTTTTTATTCTCCATGTTTTGAATACTAGGGCTTGTTTGTTTTGAGTACTCTTGGTACTCAATGGACTCAAATTTAGATTCAAGTATCAAGAATCCTTTAGATACATGTCTGTTTCTCCCAAAATCCAAATCCTTTGAGTATCAAGAATCTAAGTTTTCAGAGTTCTGCTCCCCCCTAAACTTTTGATACCGGATATCTCTGCTACAGTAAAAACTGAAATTCTCTCTCATATATTTGAGGAAAAAAGAAAGGAATAAATTAGCATCCATATTGCATATTTTTTAGGACCATTAACAAAGATTTTATTAGATTTGTTTATAAATCAAAAACTATTTTTACTACCTCTCTAAACACAAATTCTAATTTTATTCCATACTCAGATTAAAACTTAAATACACATCCAAATGCCAATTCAAATAATAATTCAAATCACTAACTCAAATCCTAATTCAAATCACACTAACTCAAATTAAGTCATTAATTCGAATCCATTTACCAAACGGACCCCTCAAACATAATTTTTAGAACATTTCCTAGCCACAAATCAGATGATTTTGGACAACTCGGCTGGCCTGCTAACTGAAAGAGTTCGACTTGCCGCCAGAGACAAAATCTAGAAATTCTAGTTTTCTGTTTTAAAAGATTTTGAGCTTCAAAGCTCGATCCAACATATTTTATCAAATCCTAGAACATGGAAGAGATCTAAAAGCTTTAGAATATCACATTTAACACATATAAACCTCTTTTTCTCAAATTTTCATGCATGAAACATATCTAAAATCATCAAACTCTGATTTTTTGAAGAAAAAAACTTATGTAAGAACATGATTCAAATATGAAAATATTCAAACCCAAAACAACACAATCCAATTTTACAAATATGTAAAGCACAAAACATTGTATAATCATCCACAAACATCAAAACACATTTCTCACAACTTTTATACTTCAACACAGCTTTAAATTAAAGTTCAAGTTTTGGAAATCTAACCTCAAAATTTGGTTCAAAAGTGTTGGTTGATCTTAAAAATGTCCAAGCTTCCTTGATCTATAAGTTTGCAAGTGATCGCTTATGGAATTTTGTGAGAAAATTGCTTGGGAATCCTGGATGTTGCTTGAGTTTTTCCTTGGATTCTCTTTGTTTTAAGTGTCGTGAGAGAAGATGAAGAAGGAAGAAGAAAAAGATGAGTAGAGAGAGTGAGAGAGAGTCGTGTAAGAGTGAGAGAGAGAATGAGTCAAATAAAAGAAGAAGAAAATAATGAATGAGACAAGGGAGGGGCTGGGATTAGGTATTCTTATGTCTCTTTTGAAGACTTTTGTGCCATATAATGCCAAATGATATTTTCATAAATAAGTGGAATAGCAAAAGCATTTTGGTAAATTTTAGATGCAATAAAATTTTACAAAAACTTAAATTGGCATACTTTAAACATAATTATACATAATTATACTCGTTAAAAATAACGGGTGTTATAGATGGCATGTCTATTACTAAGAATTTGACTAGATGGGTGGTCCAAGCACTATATTCCCTAAAGGTAACATGCAAATCAATTTTTCCCAATGGCCTAAACACATTCCTCCAAGAAGCCATATAGCAGCGTCTGAATAGGAACCAACACTACGTTGCTGATCTTCAACTTATCATAGGCTTGTTTGAAAAATATGTTAGCTGAGCCACCATTGTCAATCAGTACGTGTCGGACAGTGTTGTTGGCAATCTGGAGCTCATAGACTACAGCATCATTATATGGTTAGATGAGCTTATTCTCCTCTACTTCTATAACTGTGATTGGCATATCTTCTTGTCGGCACACCATGTGCTTGGACATGTTCATATAGTCTCATCTTTTGACAAACTGAGCTTCCAAAACATACATTTGTCGACTGCTCATAGTATTTCCTATAACTGGCTCATTGAAGATCGTGTGGATAGTGTTTGGTGTGTCTAGAGCATTTATATTGTCCTGATTTTGCCTTGTCAGTTGATCTTCTCGGGCCAACGGGTCATTTCTTCTCCCCGGGGGCTAAGACTCACTCCAAAAACTCTCTTAGATGTCTGTCTTGAACAAGCTCCTTTAGTTAGAAGCATGCTCAGGTGGTATGCCCTACATCCTTGTGTAAATTATAGTACTTGCTCTGATATCTCTTTGCTCAGTTCCTTTCAACGGTGGGGATCGGTTAACATATTTTGGTGGCTTACCTTGTTCAAGACTTCGTCGATTGTGGCGACCAATGACGTATAGTTTTGAAACTTTCCAATGGGCACTTTTGGCTTATCGGTCTTTTCTTTCTTTTTCTGTTAGGATCCTTCCTGGTCGGGTGAATCCTTTTTGTTCTTTTTCCCTTTCTTGCTCCCTTCTTCATCTTGATGACTTTTCATATAATTCGTGGCATTAGCATTCTTCTAGGCATAGGCAAGTATCTAGGGAAGTTCCTGGCTACTTCAGGGCGAGTGCACAAAGTACCTTTTGATCCTGGAGTCCTTTTGGGAATGTGTGTTTCAAAGTTCCATCCTCCACATATTTTACCTCAAGGGCTGCTCGAGTGAACTAGTAAGTCCCAGACTTTCCCTTCGTCTTGCTTTGCCATGTAAAGGTACGTAACTTCCTTCTTCCTTTATTTTGAGGTAAAACATGTGGAGGATGGAACTTTGAAACACATATTTTGAGAAGGATTTTGGGATCATAAGTTGCTTCTTAAAGTGGCAAATGTAGCCAAGAATGCCTTAAAGAGCTGCCAAAAAGAGCTCATAGTGCCCGACTCGATACGCTTGAACCACTATCGAGCTGAGCTGGTCAGTTTCAACGAGAAGGCTTTACACATTACCATGTTGCTGGCATTTTGGAGTAGCATGTGCCCTTTATAAAGTTCTAAGTGCTCGTCAGCATCGGTCATTCCATCATATGCCTTTATCTAGGGTTTTTTAAACTTGTTTGGCATAGAGGTTCTCATGATCGCCTCGATGAAAAGGGAGTCAGTCATGTCGGCCTTGTTAACTCTATATCGACTATTCATAATTTGGTCAATCTACCGTTGAAGATTATAGAAATTCTGATTGTTGATGTCCTCGAGTAGCTCTACCTAGTATTGAACCTTATCTTTATGTTGGTGGTTATCGAGAGTGGGTGGTCGGTCTCGGGCTATTCAGACTCCTGAGTGCTCGAGCCTATCAAAGATGGAAGCCAGGGAACCTTGAGGAGAAAGGTGTCAGCCTAATCGATCACCATTAACACCTAGGTTAATCTAAAAAGCGTGTTCCATCTTTTGCATCCCCCCATGTTTGGAGTCGCCTTTATTCCCTGATCTATTCTTCTGCCATGCTCGGCTACCAGCCAAGTCTTCCTTGGCCCATGGAAGGATTGTTAGGGGGGTGATGTTGCCTTGTATGTTGAGCTACCATTTGTTTTGTTAGGAGGCATACTATCACGGTAAGCTGCCAAATTGGGTGCACTGGCCTCCCACCTGATCAGGATCATGGTGCTTGGGGCTTGCCCTGGCCCTTGGGTGGATTTTGGATTTGGCCATTCCCTGATCCCTCTTGTCGGGGAACGTCATCCCAAGTTTGTCCCCTAGTGACTATGAGGGGATTCAAATGAATGCTGTAAGTACATGGTGCCTTCCTTCTAGCATAGTTGTTGATGCTTAACTCCTAGTCAACACCACGTGTGGCTACGCATTGTGATCAGACTTCCTTCCCCTACTCTTCTCGACTTTACTGGTTGAACCTATAAGACGAGGGAAAGCCTTCGATATCAAGGGAGACATTGGTGTGGTGCCAATCAATGGCTCTATGATGCTCAAGTTAGGTACCTGCTAGGTCAAGAGAGGCTAGGGGTAGGTTAGAGAGAGTCCACTTACCTTGAGGGTAGATTAAGTACTCCTATTTATAGTGTTTGCCATACACTAGGTGTTAGGGGGCTCGCCTCATGATCTGAGTGCACCGTATTATGTTGTTAAGGTGGCAGGTGACAGGTGTGGAGGATCTCTCATCCAAGGGTTAGGGTGAAGCCACATGACGACCTCGTTGGCATTATGCCTTCACATGTGGAAGCAACGTTCTGCTTGGTCAGGGGCATTTGCCGCTCGATAGGGCATCTAAGGTGGTTGACACTCCTTTTTCGTCAAGCTGTTGGCGATAACAAGACTGTTCATGGACATACTCACCTATCTGCGTTCCCTTTTTGTCAAGTTGTTGGCAATATTGAGACCGTTCCAAGACATACTCGTCGGTCATACGGCTAAAGGAAGCCTCACGGCAGAAGTGTGCTAAGCAAAATAGTTGGCAAGCCAAAGGGGCAGTTCTCAGTCCTTGTGATAATCATTAATTTAATTATAATGACATTTAAATTAACATAATTATTAACTTTAATTTGTGCTACTATAAAATCAAAGATGCACTATTAAATTTAAGCTATTTAAATAAAAGTTCAAGATTGCACTTTTGAATTAAGTAGTGGTTGTGAAATTTTTATTTCAAAAAAAGAAATTGTAAGATAATTAAAGTTTACTATTTTAATGACCAGGTTAAAATTATTCTCATTTTCAAAAAAGAGTTAAAAAGTATTCTTAATCAAGAAAAATAACATTGCAATTTTATGAAAATGAAATATAATTTTTTAGGTAATTTTCCCCTTTCGTCACTTATATATTGGTAATTTTTTTATGGAAAATTGCACTTTTTTTTTCTTTTATCATATTTCATACTTTTGTTTTTATCTCTTCCATTTTGTGAATTGTTTCTAGAAATAATTTATAAGGTTTTCTTGTTGGATAATTAATTATATTTAGTTGACATTATTGTTGTTGTTGTTGTTGTTGTTCTTTTTATTATTATTATCAATTAAGTTCAAATTTGGCATCTAAAAAGAAGAGTTGTTTTAGTTTATCCCTTACAACCAAAAATGATACAAAGTTATTGTAAAATTTATCATAATTTAACTTTAGTATTCATATCATGTTTTTTTTAATGGTTTTAATTACGTGTGTGATGCCCAGCGTTTTTGGGTCATTATTTGACTTACTTAAATATCATTTCTTAAAACATTAATTTTACTTACTTAGTAAGAAAAATATTGAAATAAATTTTTATTCTTTTCCTTTTAACATACTTTGAAAATAACTTAAAAGTAGCTACAACTTTTGTTGCAACTTGAGTTGAGATATCGCTCAACGCTTAACTTTAAAACCATTTCAAATCGTTTCTTAAAACTTAATAAGAAACATTTCTTAAAACTTTGACAATACTCAAATAGTAGGAAAATATTTTCATTGGATAGTAGAAACATACTGTAGTGGTATCTATACCCAAATCTTCGCATATATCCTCTACAGTACCAAGCTTTTCAAACAAGTCCTATGGTTCACCCGTAGGACTACCTGTTGAAAAAATAGTATGCAGCGGAATTTTAAAATTTTTATATCAGAGTATTTTTCAAAACATAAGTTTGACATGCTATATGCATAAATTAACCAAATCTTACTAACCTTGTAAATGCCGAAAAGCTTCCTCAATCAATGTAGAGAAGTAATGTTCTAGAAGGACTTCAACCAACTGGACTTTTTTGCTATTCTCTATCCACAATCAGAGTGAGTGTAGGCTCACACATATAGCTCTTCCATCAGGTGACTCTCCTTCCAACCAATTGAGAGAACCCAAAGCTAGTGTTCGTGATTTGTGAACAAGAGCTCTCAGGGAATTTTAGAAACTCACCATTAGAGCTTCACTCTTAATCTCTCAATTGTTCTAAATAATAATAGAATCACTCCCTTTTTTATAAAGGTTGGGTCCAGGAGTCAGTCCTTATCAGATAATACCTCAAAATTTGAATCAAAATCAAATTCGGATTAATATCTAATGAAATTCGCGTGAAAATACGTGATCTTTTAACTGCATGATCGGCATGCCGATCTGTCTAACCAGCATGCCAAACTTGCCCCATCGGTAGGCCGAACCTGAGGATTGGCATGCTAAACTACTTAAAAAAAATCTCAACGAATTTTTTATTTTTCACCCGAGATTCTATAGGATAAAGTCTAAGTTTTAATTCCAATAACCCAATAGAGAAGTTATCTAATTAAAATAACTTTATATAGATAATCTCTACGAAAATAAATGAATTCTAGATAATTCAACAAGTTTATCTCGAATTAATTTAAAATTAATCCAACTAATAAATAGACATGAATTATCTGATCCCGATAATTCAACAAGTTTATCTTGAATTAATTTTGTGACAAAATTAATTCAAGATAAACTTGTTGAATTATCGGGATAACCGATAAACAAACATGAATTATTTAATTCTTTTGAATTTTAGCCAATCTGATAAATCTGACATAAGTTATCAATTATCGAAAAAACATGTCGTATCGTTACAGGATTTTGTGAGCTAGCAAAGGGGATCAAATGGACCTATATAGTTCAAGCTCCCAAAAAGTATGAAACCCAATATTCCAGATATACATTTCATAATTATCAACTCCAACGCTACTCCACTAAAAGCTTGGAGCTATATAGAATTACGAAGCCCGTATAGCTAAGTCTCTATGACATATCATAGTGTATCGTATCACCATAGGATCATCCATAATTGGCTTAAGGGCAAGTTCTGTCTTACCTTCCCGATTATTTTTATCTTACATTCCATTACCTCACAATCGGAAAACTTACCATCCAAAGACAGTATACCTTTAGTTATACCTATGTATCCAAATGGTTGAGCGCTTCAGTTTTTTAATTATAGGATAATGCATATAAGAGGATATCATTACTCTTAAAGAGGAGCTATGGATTTCATATCTATGAATAATAGGTCTACGCTATCAAGAATCATGCCTTCAACGTACCAGTATGCATACCATTATTAAAATGTAGGTCTCACCCTTTGGTCAATCAAAAGACACAAGTCAAGACAACGGGCCTGCTATTCATTTCAGGATTAAGATACAATACAAATGATTGTCTAAAGTGAATCGGTTTGCTGAGACAGAATTATTAATCCAAATCAATTCACTTTATGTCTCGATCCAACACATCATCACCTATGACAATGTGCCAATGTTTCTATTCACGGAGTCCACCTCCGATGCCCAAGACAAACCATCTCCCAATAGGAATATAGACAACATAACAATCTTTACATGAATAAAGTGCCTAACTTTATTCCCTCAATTGTGGATCTTCTGATTTAGACCGTCACCTTAAGAATCGTGTCTTCCGTATAATCTATCCATCATATGCCCAATTCTTAAAGGTTTAGACCGACAGTCTTAAACTAATATTTGCTTAACATACATTCAATAAATATAAACGTAAAGAGGACAAGATTTGGTATATAAATAATAAATAAATTCTTTATTAACAATCTTTACATGAATAAAGTGCCTAACTTTATTCCCTCAATTGTGGATCTTCTGATTTAGACCGTCACCTTAAGAATCGTGTCTTCCGTATAATCTATCCATCATATGCCCAATTCTTAAAGGTTTAGACCGACAGTCTTAAACTAATATTTGCTTAACATACATTCAATAAATATAAACGTAAAGAGGACAAGATTTGGTATATAAATAATAAATAAATTCTTTATTGATAAAAATGTCTCCAATACCATATTACATTTTTACTCTTTAGGGCATACATGTCTAATACTACCTACAGCATGAAGGAACTTTTAATGAGTTTTCACTCAGTAATTTCAAACATAAACTAACAAATCATTTAACATGCTTTATAAGCTTTTCTCTTTAAATCCTTTTTCTTAAAACATTTTTCATAAAACATTTCTTAAATGTTTTTCCTTAAAACATCCTTCTTAAACCTTTTATTGTAGACATAGAAAGGTTTTTCATAAACATTAAACATAAAACATTTCTCAAAATGTTTTTCATAACACATAAACATTTCATAACAAGGAATACAGCAAAATCAAAATGCATGATTCCATTTATGCTTAATTATTAACTCTCAATTATGAGCATCTTATAAACATTTATTTCTTACTTTAACTTCTTATCTTTATTCCTTAACTTTCCTTTTCTTATAAACTTTAGTGTTCGTACCAACATTATTAATCATGAGATCATAAACATGATGCTTCCCTTGTAGAAGACTTGAGACTATCGAACACCGAAGTCATAACTTTAACTTTACATTTGTACCTCACATCAAGGAAGTTACAACTTTAACTTTACATTTAGTACCTCACATTACGGAGGCTAGTACGAAATTTCCTTTTTATCTTTATTTTACCTTCTTTTTAACTTTAGTGAACATATCAAATGCTATCAAATCATATGCAAACACATTTGGAAATCATAACTTGTTCTCTTTAAAACTTATTGCGTAACAAATGCAACATAAATCTTATAAATTAAACTGTAAATCATTATTCATTAAGAAAATGCAAACGTACTTTAAACATAATTATTGCAAATACATTGCAAACTTTTACTTAATCTTTAAAGCTTTATGCATAACAAGTGAAAACATACTTTAAAAACAACTTGTATAACATTTGCAAACACATTTGTAAACATATAAAATGCATTTGAAAATCATTTACTTTATACTATAGGTGAGGTTTGAACTTACCTGGTCCTAGCTCTAGTGTTCCCGTCTCATTCCTTATCCTTTCATTAGTCGGCTTCTGTGTTCCTAATCAAACGACACCTGACTTATTAGCTAACTTTTCATATTATCAATCTACTCGACTAAGAACATAACTTAATCATTAATCGTTCATTCCTTTTTATTTAACTTGTATACTATTGGTTTACTTTCTTTTACTTTGCCTGGTAACCCACTGGGGTTACCTTTCCCTTTACTTAACTCCGTAACCTATCAGGTTATCACTCTTTTTACTTAACTCTATAACCCATCGGGTTACCTTTTTCTTTACTTAACTTTGTAACCCACTAGGTTACCTTTCTTTTACTTGAACATCCCTTATTAAATTTCCAATCTCATGTGACAGTTTTGTTACTTAATGTACTAAAGAACATTTTTTGTCTAAGAGCGTTTTGCTAATTTGGAGTGTTTAGCTCAATTTTAGCTGTTTCCTCAAAAATGATGATTTTACCCCTATCGAGTTTTTTTTGTCAACTTCATAGCTTGTTAAACTTTTTTCTTAACTCTTCCTTCTCATTTCTTACTTATTATAAAAAAATTTCCACTAAGGAGTGTTTTTTGACATCAGGCATTTCGGGTCCATTTTGGCCATTTTCATAAAATGACCATTTTGCCCTTGATGGGTCTTGGAAAACTTTTAGAACCCATTTTAAAATCATCATACATTTCTTTATGTCTCATAATATTATGAAAAACAAAAACAATGGTTTTCCTTTCAATTAAATCGATTTTATCAAAACTTTACAGTTTTGACCTGTAACTTGAAAATCGTGACATTTTTGCTCTTAACGTTCGTTTCTTATCTTTCCCTTGATTAAAATTTAAATCTTTTAAAACCTAGCATCTATCATTACTCACTGTCTATAGCAGTGCAGGAACCCAACGTTTCTTGGTGAAAACCTAGTTTTCACATGATTTTACGGTTTTGGCTCGAAACACAAAAATCTTTACATTTTTACCGCGAGACCAAAAAAATCATTTTATACCAAAACGTTTTATTTTCCACAAGGAATAAAAGTTTCAAAATCTCCTTGGTCAAATTCTAAGCATTTCATAACGTTTCCATTTCATGAAATTTTATGCTTAAAATTTCGTAAAATTCATAACTTATCAGTTGTATAGGATTTTGACAATCCGTCCATGTTGCCTTAACAGTTTCGATGAGTTCTATAACTTTCATGTTTTAACTTTCCTTAAATTCCAACGTAAAGTTGGACTTTTTGGCTAATTTTAAAATTTGTTGAATTTTAGCAAAACGTTGCAATTTAGTCCTTATGAAATTTTGTAAAACTTTGTTCACAAAAGTTGTTTCCCTCACTGTTTTGACAGATTCTAGTCCTTACTTAGAATACAATTTGGACTCTAAGGCCCTCAAAACCTAATTCCTTTGAAAACCAATTAAACTTTATGTAAAATACAAAGTTAACAATTTTCCACTTTTAAATGCAAAACCCCTACTTTAATTCCTTCTTTCATCATCACCATCAATATAAAACATAAAACAATCATGCCATAATGTCCATTTACATGCCATAGCTCAAAACATTTCATCAAACACTAAGTATACAACAAAACATAAACATAAACTTTCAACGCTTGAGTTTAGAATTTTACCAAGGTATTCCTCAAGCTTTGTACACCTCCTCTTTGGTGCTTGTTCTTGACTTAAATTTCTTAACATAATCATAGTAAAACTCCCTCAAAAACCCATCCATAACTTGGAAGAAAACCATTAAAATCCTTAGGGAAAAGGTTAGAATTTTACCTTAAAACCCCCTAACCTCCTTAAGAACACTTGCTCCTATTTCTTTGCATGCTTTGGAGGCTTGAATTCCATCAAAATCTTGAGAAAGAGATGCCTAGAGGGGGACGGCTTTTCTTTGGAAGAAAATGGGAAAAATTTTCATAAAACCATCTTTTAATTTCAAACAAGTCCTTGACTATTTATAGTCACCACTCTAGGGACTTGTTTGTAAAGGTAAAATTGCCCAAAACATGTGACACAATCTCCACCCTTGGAGTGTCAGCCTTTTTTTTTTTTCTTTTCTTTCTTTTTTTTTTCTTTCTTTTTGGTGACTAACCATGCTTAGTCACCCCAAAGCATTATTAAGGGTAAAGGTGGCAAGATTTGATTTGGCCACTTCAAGGGGGTGTGGTGGCCATTTCTCATCCATTTGGGTGTCTCATGGTGGGTCCCATATTTTTGCACAGTTTAAATTTATACTGACATTATTTTTCTTATACTATTGTTATTCTTTTCTATACTGTTACGAGCTTATATAGCATTTCTTATTCATCCATATCGTCCAAGCAATATTATTCTTATACTGTTTTAACTTTAAACAGTCTAAATTTCTACACTATATTACTTTTGTAGTGTAATTTTCATACTAAATAACTTTATTAGTGTACTTCATTACACTGCATTATTCTAGTACTTTATAATTCTTCATATTATTATACAGTATTTTTCTTAAACTGTATTTTTGTCTTATAGGGTGTTTGGAAAGGTGGTGGGAACCACTTTTACTGTAGCATGTGAGAGTTTTACACTGTAACATATTTTTTTATTGTTACTGTAGCATGTGAGAGCTTTACACTGTTCATAACTAAGATTGTGGTGGGAACTGAGTGGTGGGAAACACCCCCTTAATATTTGTTGCAATAAATTTTGCAATAATTAAGCTTTCCAACTTATTCTCATATCCTTCCTTTCTCATATAAGACTATGGCATGATTTTTACCCTTAAAAAATCCCCTTTTTTGCTTTTATGGACTTTTTTTTAATAAAAATTAGATTAAACAATAATCCTTGTGACACATACTTCTGCTTAGCATAATTCTTAAGTTATTGCATTTTTAATGTACTAAAAATGCTTGGGTGTCACAATGTGTGAGCTACGTAACTCTATATTAAAAGGCAATATAAGAATGCGATAGCAATCAAGAGGTTCAAGTAAAGAAAGATGTGACACTTACAGTTGAAAAAACAACCAAAATTTTTTTATTTTATTTTAAAACTCTAAAATTTCAACTATTCTAAATTTTATTATTATTATTATTATGGGATGGGAGATTCAAACTCTTTAACTTATGATGAATGTCTTTAACTTGTGATGAAGTAGGTGTGGATTTATTTTGCCTGCAACCATAATTTAATATATTATTCAAGTAATCACTTGATTAAAACAATTAAAAGATTGACGCCTCAATAATGTAAATAACAAAGTTAAATAGTATGTTTACTTATGCGTAATCAGAATGGGCAGGATTCAAAGTGGGTTAGGATTTAGAATGAGGAATCGAAGTTAGAATACATTGTTTACTTCCTTATAGGATCCAGAATCAAAGTCATTCTGAATCCTATTCACACATTTACTTAGGCTCAGAATCGAAAATCAGTTGTTGTAAAGTTATTTATATACCATTTAACTAAATTTTGTATTTACAATGTAAGAAATAAATTGTAAAACTATTGTATTAATGTTTGTCATAATCTAAATAATTATACAACTTTATAAGAAAAATTAATAAATATAAGTTGTGTAGTTATTTGAAAAAAAAATAAATTGTCAAAATTTGAAGAAAATAAAAAAAATTAAATATAAAGCATAAAAAATTAAAATATATTATTCATTTTAATAAAAAATAAATTTAATCTTTACTAATATTAGATAATTAAAATAAAAATTTTTATAATTAGATTTTTGTCTCTTTTAATTTAATATTTATAAGTAAAATTGGGGGATAATATAATAACTTAATATTGAGATAAAGATTATTATGAAGAGGGGTATGAGAATGTCATCTTATTCTTCAATTCTAAATTTGCGTGGGGCTTACTGATGTCACTCCCATTTTCAGATAAAAAAGAGTAAACATGAGATTAATTTTCACTCTTTACTCTGGGTGAGTAAACATGCTAAAAATGTATTATAAATTCATACTTTGAAATAAGTTTTGTGCTACTTTGATTTATAAGTACCAAAATGAAACAATTGTTGGTCCTTTGGGTTAAACTTGAAATTCATTAGATTTTACATCACATTACACATTAGCCTCTCCTTCGTCGTCGTCGTCCCCTTTAAACCACCCAGAGAAGCCTTCCCTTTCGTCCTTTGACCCAATCTCTCTCTCCCTCCCTCCCTCCCCGATTCGAAACGAAGCTCCGATGTCGACCGAGACCGAGGACGCCGTACGAAGCCGTACTGCCACCGCCGATTACCGTAAGAAACTTCTCCACCACAAGGAGCTCGATTCCCGCGTCCGCACAGGTCACATTCCAAACCTAACAATTCAAATTCCTAACCTTTCTTGTCATTTTTATTTCAACAGTTTCGGATCGTTATTGGATTCGCTCTACTAGGTTTTTAGTATTCTTTTTTATTGGTTGAATCTTTTAGGAGTTTGATTTTCGCGATAAGGATTTGAATTCTGTTTTCTCGGTAGAAAAGACCTATAATTTTTGTTTTTGCAAAATTGGGAATATTGAAGTGTTGATTGGTTGATGAGAAAATTTTTGGCAGTGCGGGAGAAGTTGCGGGCTGCGAAAAAGGAGTTTTCCAAGACAGAAGATGATCTTAAGTCGCTTCAGAGCGTTGGGCAGATCATAGGAGAAGTTCTTAGGCCTCTTGATAATGAACGCTGTAAGCTTTCTCTATTTTTCTTTCTTAACTTACATAGTGTATGATGTTTTGGGGGTTTTGTTTTTTAGATTTTGAGGAAGCTAAAAACATGCTTGCTTTGAGAATTTTCCTTACTAATTGGATATTTTACGTTGGATTGGATTGAATTGGATCAGTGATAGTGAAAGCTAGTAGTGGACCTAGGTACGTGGTTGGCTGCCGGAATAAAGTGGATAAAGAGAAGCTAACTGCAGGCACCCGAGTCGTCCTCGATATGACTACTTTAACTATCATGCGGGCACTTCCACGCGAGGTGACTTTCTTGTGCAAAGATTTTGTTAGGGGAACACTTGCTGTTTTTGCTTAACTCTTTGTCCTATATTGATGAGTTGTTTTTGACAATTTAATATGTTTGTCAAACGATTGTGTTTTCTGTTTCTTGACTTGAGGTTCTTAAACATTTTTTACAGGTCGATCCTGTTGTGTACAATATGCTTCACGAAGATCCAGGTAATGTGAGCTATTCAGCTGTGGGAGGTTTGTCAGATCAGATCCGAGAGCTTAGGGAGTCTATAGAACTGCCTCTTATGAATCCCGAGCTCTTTCTAAGAGTAGGGATCAATCCTCCAAAGGTAATTTCAATTATGTTTGTGGTGATTCTCGCGTTGTTTCTAGAAATGTTTTGCTTCTTTACCTAGCAGTATAGAGGAAACGAATCTTTTTTTATAACTTGAATTTTTTTTTATTTTTTATTTTTTATTTTCATTTCTTTTTTTTTTCTTTGGAATCAGGGCGTTCTTCTTTATGGACCTCCCGGAACTGGGAAGACATTACTAGCGAGAGCTATTGCTAGCAATATAGATGCTAATTTCCTAAAGGTTGGTGTTCCATTTTGGTTCCATGCTGATTGACTTCTATTCTTTATTGCAGCATTATTTTATCGATAGGACTTTATTTTACTATCAACCTACATGAGGTATATGAATTAAATATATGTGACTCTAGGTTGTATCTAGTGCCATCATCGATAAGTATATCGGTGAAAGTGCAAGATTAATCAGGGAGATGTTTGGCTATGCCCGTGATCACCAAGTAAGAGCTTGAACTATATTGTGCCTTTCGACATAGTATGTCTACATTTAGAAGCGTGTCTCATATCTATGTGCTTCTCCTTGTATAGCCTTGTATCATTTTCATGGATGAGATTGATGCTATTGGTGGACGCCGTTTTAGTGAAGGGACGAGTGCAGACCGTGAAATTCAAAGAACTCTCATGGAGTTGCTTAACCAACTAGATGGTTTTGACCAGCTTGGAAAGGTATGTTGGTTTTGGTTTTGACCTTTGTTTAAACTAAGATTGATCTTTTAGTTTTGATCCTGGAAATATATAAATGTGGTATAGATGATTATACTTCTTACTCACACTGGGTAAAATGATCATGCTTAATCTTGGATTGGGTGTCTTAGGTTAAAATGATCATGGCAACAAATAGACCAGATGTTCTAGATCCTGCACTTCTTCGTCCTGGGCGACTGGACAGGAAAATCGAGATTCCATTACCAAATGAACAGTCAAGAATGGAGATTCTGAAAATTCATGCTGCTGGCATTGCCAAACATGGAGAAATTGACTATGAAGCAGTTGTGAAGCTTGCAGAGGTAAGTTGTGATGATCGTCCAAAAGTGAAGTACTGATTGATGATTTTTGTCTGAAATTATGACGTCATTGTTTCAGGGATTTAATGGAGCTGATCTCCGTAATGTTTGCACTGAAGCTGGAATGTCTGCAATCCGTGCTGAAAGGGATTATGTCATCCATGAAGATTTCATGAAGGTAGGACAATGAACACAGTAACTTCTGAACTTCTATTGAATTATTCTGGGATGTAAAGGCTCGGCCATATGGTTTAATATGATCAGATAAATACCATTTATGCTTATTAACAAATTGGAGGACATTTTTGCATTTAGGAAGCTGTTAATATGCATAAGCTCTGTTGTTCCCTTCCTTTTTTTTTTGTCTCTAAATATAATTTTTCCTCTTTTACTTAATTTTTGTTTGACTGATGTTTAGGCAGTACGAAAATTGAATGACGCGAAGAAACTTGAATCTAGTGCTCACTACAATGCTGATTTCGGCAAGGACTGAAACTGAATTTTAACATGTTCAGAAATTTCTCCAAAAAATGATGTCAAGTTGGAGGCTGTTTCTCTGTTCTTGACTTGGAGACTTTCTCTGTTCTCGAAGAACTGGATGGCAATGCCATACATGGTCTGCGAGAAATCTCCCACCATTTTGCAGTGTGCCCCATGGATAAACAGTACACAATGCTTCCCCCTCCCCCTCCCCCTTCCTTTCCCTTATTCTTTGAAGTTCTTAGCTATGTAACTGCCATGCTTCAATTAAATGTTTCCTTTTTTTTTTTCACCCGGCTAAAGATTAAAGATGATGAACGCTAGTTTCTTTTTTTAACCGATAGCTTGCTACATAAATTTGAGGAACGGATTTTATTTATTTATTATTTTTTTTAATTTTCTTTCCTTGAATTAAGAAATAAGAGACATCTTTTAAGTAGTGATGGTATTCCAAATTTTTTATATCACCCATTGGTCAGCGAGTGTGGAGATGCAATTCTTGTTTAATATAAATCGACGTGATAATTTTTGTGCTCAACAGAAGAATGACTTGGTTGGTAAAGGTCCGGATATAAGTTAGGACTCAGTATTAGCATTATTGAAATGGGTATTTCTAATTTTCTCAAAAAGAAAATTAGATGTTATATTTCACTTTTAAAAGGTATGTTTATTACGTCACATTTAAAAAATGTTATCTCATACTACTATTAATATATGGTAAGTTGTAATATAAATGTAAATGTATGACATTTATATAAAAATAAGTCTTGAAAAATATCTTTATAAAAATTCCTCTTTCTTTTTCTTGATAAAAAATGCACTAGACATTCTTTTAAAAAATTAAAAAAAGAAAAAATTGCAATATTGACCCTTTCAAAAAAAAATTGCAATATTGACATCTTATATTTCCATATTTTTAGCTTTACTAGTAATGAAAGATATTAAAAACAACCTGAATTTTAATGCCTTTCTTCCTTTGTCACCCGACCGATGGTTTTAGTATTACCCTTTATTCTTAAGCACTAGACCTAGGGTGTGAAAGACGCCACCCATTCCCTTTTTCTTCATATAAAGGAAAAGAAACACACGTAAGAGACATTTGCCTAAAGGAAAGAAAAACACACCCTCACACTAACCCCTTTTATGTCCTTAAAATAATAGAACTCTCACTAGAGTTAGGCGCTGAGACCGAAAGCACTAAAGACTTCCAGTCCAATGCCAGTAGTCTGCCGCCCACCAAAGCTAATAATACAATATCAACTTCAAGTGACGAAATCCTTGTCTTCCTCCATTCCAACCCCTTCCCACGACCACATTGCCCGTCTCATCCTCGACCAGAAATCCGCTTCCCAAGCACTCCAAACTTTCACATGGGCCTCCCAACTCCCCAACTTCCGCCATTCTCACTCCACGTACCGGGCTCTTATCCACAGGCTCTGTGTCTTCCGTCGCTTTGACGCTGCCCACCAACTGCTCGATGAAATGCCCACCGCACTTGGCTCACCCCCAGACGACGACACTTTTGTCACGCTCATCCGGGGCCTTGCCCGTGCCCGAATGATTCGACGTGTCATCAATGTGCTTGACTTGGCATACAAGTTTCAAAACCGGCCGTCTCTCAAGATATTTAATTCCATACTCAATGTTCTGGTGAAGGAGAACATTGACATCGCGCGGGAGTTCTACCGTAAGAAGATGATGGCAAGCGGCATTGAGGGCGACGACTACACCTTCGGGATTTTGATGAAAGGACTCTGCTCCACGAACCGAATTGCTGATGCTTTTAAGCTCTTGCAACTCATGAAGTCCCGGGGAGTCGCTCCCAATGCCATCATTTACAACACGCTGCTTCACGCGCTTTGCAGGAATGGGAAAGTCGGTAGGGCAAGGAGTTTGATGAATGAAATAGACGATCCTAGTGATGTTACTTTTAATGTCATGATTTCCGCGTATTGTGCGGAAGAGAACCTAGTTCAAGCTCTTGTCATGTTGGACAAGTGCTTTTCTCTTGGATTTGTGCCCGATATTGTTACCGTAACCAAGGTTCTGGAAATCCTCTGCACCTCCAGCCGTGTGTCTGAGGCTGTTGAGATTTTAGAAAGAGTGGAGAATAAAGGAGGGCTTGTCGATGTTGTGGCTTACAACACCTTACTCAAAGGCTTTTGTAAATCGGGGAAAGCAAAAGTCGGGCATCGGATTTTGAAGGAGATGGAGAGGAAGGGGTGCCTCCCGAATGTTGATACCTACAATGTTTTGATTGATGGATTCTGCGAGTCTGGAATGTTGGATTCTGCTATGGATCTGTTTAATGATATGAAAACTGATGGGATTCAATGGAATTTGGATACATATGACACATTAATTAGAGGTTTATGCAATGGAGGAAGGACCGAAGATGGGTTTCGGATCCTGCAACTAATGGAGGAGAGCAAAGGGGGTTGTGGGGGTCGAATTAGTCCTTATAATAGTATCTTATATGGTCTATACAAAGAAAATCGTTTGGATGAAGGGCTTGAGTTTCTAACCAATATGGGGAACTTATTTCCTAGGGCTGTTGATAGAAGTTTGAAGATTTTAGACTTGTGCAAGGACGGAAAGGTTGAGGATGCAAAGAGCATTTATGATCAGCTAATTAGCGGAGGAGGAGCTCCATGTGTCGATGTTTACAGCTGTTTGATCCGTGGATTTTGCGAAGGAGGGCGTCTTCAGGAAGCCATTGAGCTGATGAATGAGATGATTGACCATGGCTACTCTCCTATTGCCTCGACTTTCAATTCACTCATCACCGGGTTTTGCAGCCAAGGAAGAAGTGACAGTGCCATAAGACTTATGGAAGACATGGTTGGGAGAGGATGTACGCTTGATATGGGAAGTTACAGCCCTGTGGTGCATGCTCTTTGCAGGGAAGGGGAATTTCGGAAGGCTTCAACGATCTTTTCACAAATGATAGAAAAGGGCATAATTCCCGATTACTTTGCGTGGAACTCGTTGGTTCTTTGTTTATGTAAAGAAAAAGAGTGGTTGGGAAAGAATCATATGTTCCGTGTTAACAAGTTGCTGAAGTACACAATGGAGACTTAAAGACTCTTGCCGATTGTGGCTCCAATTTTGTTGGCAATGTAGAATAGGTGATATCCTTCTGTTGAAACAAATGAACATTACTGCTACATCTTTCCAGAGCAACACACATCAATTAAAATGAGATTTGTGGGGGTTCTTCATCTTTTTTTAAACTTTCTTCTTTTTGTTTTTTTAAATGTTTTAATAAATTAATTTGGAGTTTATTAATAAAAGAGTAAGTTGGACATTTCAGTCCTAAGACACATGTTTAGAGTATAATATTTTTGGAAAGTGAGAGGTAGCTTATCAATATTTTTCAAACACCAGGGTGCCAAAATAATATTATGTCAAAACAGTCCCAAAATGACAATATCTCAAAAAAAGAAAAAAAAAAAGGAAGAAAAGTCACAAATAAGTTGAACGTAAGGAAAATATCCTTCTTGATAAACATTTCATTAGGAGAGAATATAATAATCTCCTAGCAAATTACTTCTTAATGTACATCTTACAAAGACAATAAATGCAACCTCTCTTCCTAGGTTATTGCTTTCATTTCTTTCCCTTAAATCCATCCAGCTAAGGACCCTGGACCCTGGACCCTGACATGTTAAAGTGTTGATGCATGAACGGAGAGAATGAAGAACTGCATATCAGCTCAACTCAAACCTCATTGCCACTCCAGCAATTCCAAAGCTTGCTGATGAATTTGTTTATCCCCAGCTGCCAATACATTAAAAGCTGGAAATTGAAGCAAAAAGTGATTAACCAGGCTAGTACTAAGAGAAAATTGGTTACAAATTTTGTAAGATGCAACACTCAGTTCATTAATGCGATTTTAATCAAGCAGATGATGAGATAAAGCCAAATCAGAAACAATAGTTTCACTCTCAAACATGCGTAGTACGTACTTGTTGCACGTGAATTTGGAGAAGCCTCCCAATGGAGTTGATGTCCTTTCCAATCAGTTATGACACCCCCAGCACCTTCTATCACAGGTATGAGCGCAAGAAAATCGTACGGCTGAAAAGAAGAAAATTTCCAATGTAATGGTAGGAAAATTGCAATGTATCTTTTTAAGTTTCTTTTGTTTTATTTTATGTTTCGCTTCCCCCTTGACTGGGTTACAAAACTCGGGTCACTTTTGCAAAAAGGCCCATATCAGTAAGAAGCAAAGGATATTAGTGGGGAAGAAAACTACCTATTACAGCTACTTTTTCTGCACATCAACAATGCAACAAAATCAGACCAACTTACCTTAAGACCAGATTCAACAACAAGATCCACATAACCAGACGCCAAAAGGGCATAAGCATAGCAGTCACAGCCATATAGCGGTGTTTTCACCTGTGCACGATAGAGATAACGACAAAGGGCTTGCTTAGAAGAGAATACCATTACCAGAGTCAAACTATGAAGTAAATGATATGTACTTATTGAGAGAGAGCAGAAAATCCTCCTCATGTCTTAAATTCCAATACGTATATAGGGTTCATGAAAACTAGGGTAAAATGGATATTAACAGATAAAATTAAATAAAAGTCTACTCCAGCCACAATGTCCATTTTGTGTGTGAATTTTCCTTCGAGTCATTCCATGTACCTCCTAGAGTTCTCCACATGATTTTGTTTATCTCACATATTATATGCAAATCATACTCGCGTATTTTCTAATGTCACGCAACATCTTCTTTCAAATAGAAGAAGCAAACTTACCTTATTTCTCACACGAACAAATGCTTCTTTTGCTTTTTCACTGAACAGATGTGGACTTGTAGTATAACTACAATCAAGAAGTAGAGGGGAAATGAAAACTAGTTGAAATGGTTAAACAGGTTAAATATCCTTTAGTCACAAGACATATAGAAGTTCACTTTCATTCCCATTTCAATAAAACTGCAAACATTTGAAATCATAACACATGATTTATTTTCTGCATTATTAAGATCAGCAGTCTAAAAGAACGACGTGGAGAGAGAGGAGAAAAACATACAGATAGGCTTTTGAGATATTTGTGCAAGAACGTGTAGACACTTCTTGTCCATTCAATTTGGTTTTTCTTCCACTTATCCCAATCCATCTTTCTCTTAACACAGGTTGATCAATAACGCCAAGAATCTGAAAAGGGAAATGGTTTATTTTTTCCTAAAGGAATAAGTAGAAACACGATTATGCAGCTACTCACTCTTATGAAAAATAAAGGTGATAGTTTAGATTTTGAAATGGTGAGTACAAGGCAATTAAAACCACCTAAAACTACTTGTTAGCACGCATTAAAGGAAATAGAGACTGGTAATTGACCAAAGTTGTACTAATGTGATGCCAAAACCTATTTTCTCTTCTTATGTTTTCTTTTTCTTTTTACAAAAATTTGAGAAAATAAAAAGAAAAAAGCTGCGTTTTTCCATGTAAAAAGATCCTTTCCCAGACTTTGTTCTTCATGTCATGCATGCAATCAGGTACCAAGTGGTTCTTACAGGTTTACCCCTATGTAGCAGAGCAATGAGAGTACCAAAGACAGGTTTGCCTGAAACAATAAGAAGAGTAGATTCACCAATAGGAACCCTCTTACAGCTTACGTTAAATACTAGTGGTTTAAGAAGACAATATATTTACCAGTTATAAAACTTTTTGTCCCATCTATTGGGTCCAAGACCCATACATAGTCCGCCTCCTTTTCGCTGCACCTCCATCCATTCTCTTCCCCATAACTGCAATTACAACTCTAAATATTTGCAGGAACAACAAAATTTAAAATTGAACCCGATAACTTTATGCATTTAACATTTAAAGGCTCACCATTTCACTGGCCTTCATTTTTCGTTTCAATGTGAAAAGTAGAGGGGCAGATAATACTTTCCTCTCGATAACTTGAGAAAGAAAAAATTAGAATTATACTAGTATAAGTGTATAATCACTTAGCTTAGTTTTATGTTGAACTTAAACTGACTGGGATGTAGAGACTTAATTTATCAATTTTGCATCTGAAACGGCCGTAAATTGCATGGCTCTCATACATTTCCTTCTTTCCCATTACTTAGGTTACTCTAATTTGATGAGAACCACCCAAGACATGTTCGTCTAGTGGCATTGGGAAAAGGGTGGGGTGGGTATTGGTTTGGGGGGAAGGAGGTTCGATCGTCCATTGTAACCAAAAAAAATTGATGAGAACCAAATAATACAGCAAGGATGAAAAAGGATAAAGCTTGGTAGGCTTAATAGCTTACATAGCATGAGAAGGAAAATTCTCCAATATGATTGATACCATAGATTCCTCTGCTGTTCTATCTGCAATTGTTACAGGGCCTACAACAGAAGAAGTATAACATCCGATCAGATAAGGAGTTTTTTTTTCCACTTTAACGTGAATTTCCAAACATATAACAAAGGTAAAGAACAGAAAGCTCATTATTTTCCTGTATTTTCTCAGTACCGAAACGAGAAGCTAACGATTCAATCCGACAAGTTCACAACAAAAACTTAACCTTTTCCCAAATCGCTAAGATAAAGCTGTTCTTTATGGCAAAAAAAGGGTAGAAAAATGACACAACGTTGGAATTTGCTCCATCTTGAAATAATAATTTTTTCAACATCCTTATCAGTTATTCTATTTTCTCAGCAACCAAACAGAGCCAAAATAAAAATAAATATATTGTAGAAAAAAACAAAAACTCACTGAAATCTTCCTTATCGAGAATCTCGAACTTGGTCCGGAAGTAGTTGCGAAGGACTCCACCAGAGGCGTCAGCGACGGCATTGGCGGCCTCGGCGAAGCGATCAAGCTCCTGGGAAAGATCTTCGGCGACACCGTTGGAGAGGTTGGAATGGGAGGCCATGGAGAAGGCGGGACGGCGAGAGATCGAGAGGAGGCGATTGAAGGCTGGAGAAGAGGAAAAGCGGAGGAGACGAGTTCTGGAAATGGGAAGAGAAGTGAGAATGGAAGTCTCGGGAGAGAAGAGGAGGGTTTGTGCGTGGGACTGAGAGAAGCACTGAGACAGCATTTCGGGGAGAGAGAGAGAGAGAGCGTGAGACAGACAGAGAGTCCGACAGAGTCACGCGGCTTGCCGACTGTGAGTCGTTAGTGGAGGAAAGACATTTGTTGGCGTCACCAAAAATGTTACCATTTATAAGTAAATAATTTTTTTTTTTAAATGAAACTTGAATTTATTCAACTTGAAATTACGGGTTATGTCTTCCAACAAGTTTATATTTAAGTTTGTTATAACAAATTTGTAATAAACATGAAGTAGTGAAATAAACACGAGATAATGGTATCGCGGTTGAGACTACGCCTAGATGTATGAACAATTTCTAAGTAAACAAAGTTACAAATTAATTAGACTTATTCAGCTCGAGACTCCTCTCTAAGTATAATGTCTATGGCTCATAACAGCCTAATAAAAACATGCTCAACGAGATTCTCTCGACTTAAACGTTGAAATCTTTTTAACTCAAAGTTTTCTCTTGAAAACTCAAATCTCTTCTCTCGAAGAAATAAAATTAATAAAACACTTACAAATAATCTATCTGTAATTTTGAGGTTCTTCACATGTCTTAAGACCATTGTGAGACTTTATATAAGTAGTCTAAAGTGCCAATTAATCGTGATCTTCAAATCAATCCATGGTTTGGATTTTATTGTAAATTCTGTTGTAACAAGTTTGGCAATAAATCTAGAAAATTGGAAACAAAATCCATTCTCATTGAAATTTTGAAATCACCAATTAAAGCTACACGAATCTTATGGAGACCTTCATGTACCTAGATGAATATATAACAAAACATAATCGTTTTTATAAATCAAGGAACTAATCTAATTTTAACTTTCTAAAAATGATCAAAAGTTGACTTTGAACAAACCAAACCAATTAACTCTTTTGAAACAGTTTCCACAAATAATGAAATCACAAGTCAGCATTCTTTGACTTATATAAACAGGAAACAAAACAATAAGAGCAAGTTGAACAAATTTAAATAATTTTGAAACTTTCCAAAACTAAATCCAACGAATCCAAACTTAATCCAAATCTAATTCCTACAACAAACTAACCACAAAATCAAATAAAAAAACAAATCCTACAATAAACAAAATAGTGTCAATATTAAATTCCCAATAATCTCCCCTTCGGCATTGTTTTGACAAAATAACACAAGACAAAATAAAAATAAAAAGAATTGTTTCAAACACGGGAACTACTAAAAAGTAACAATAACTCCCCCTAAATAGTGCATCAAAAAACACATAAAGATGTTAAACACTAAACTAATACCGAAACACAAACACTACTCGAACGAGCTCTTGCAACGGTAAACAGCTAGATCTTAAATAATTTCTTTAAATGTCAAAAGTATTAAGAAACACCCAATCAATATAAATGCTAGAATTTTGACCACTCAAAGTTATGTTTAAAAATAAAATATGTACTATTTTGAATTTCCAAACAAATTAAAATTTCAATATAAACCATGTGTATGCGTAAAATTTTTTGAAAAAAAACACTTTTTGAATATTTTCATTTTCAACACTTTGATTTTTAGAAGATAAACAGCCTGTTCAAACTAACTTGTTCATCTAGATCACTCCTTTGGTTTTTATTTATTTATTTAAAGTTTGGGGCCTTTTACTCTATCACCCAAGCAGCTCTTTTCTCATGGTAGATCATCCTCTACATATTGGTAATACATAGGCCTAGATTACTCACGAATAGCGTTCATACAAAAGTGTAGGTAACTTTTCCCCCTTTAATAAAAAATGCATATGAATTTTTTGTCGATTTATTAAAGACCTATATATGATTTTTCTAAAAAAAAAAGTGATTAGAATATAGGAATGGATTTAAACTCAAGTCACAATATAATTCATCATCCTTTGATCATTGTCCCTTAAAATCAATATTTTGATGGAGATATAAGTGAAGTTATGAAAATTTCAATTCAATCAAAAAGTCTAGAAATTCCAAATTTCAAGTTTGAGCATAATAGTTTGTGGACCACATTCACATAGCACAAATACCATTGACTTTTCTCAAAGATTCAACTCTTTGACACTTGGGAGTGTGTGTTGTGATGAGTGGAAGAATTAGCAAATAACAATCATTTGACAACCTTGTACCTGTCAAAACACAACTGTCATTAGCATCAAACACTTGACAATTTTCTTTCGTGAATTTCACAAACAAATGTTGATAACAATTGACTTATGCTAATCAAATTAGCTTTTAAACCTTCTACAAATAACACATTTTGGAGCCTTGGAAAACCATTCACATTCAGTGTTCCCTTACCAAGAATACAACCTTTTATATCATCACCAAGTGTGACAAGATCTTTAACACATTCTTGGTAGTTTGAAAGAATCTTTCGATTTCCTGTCATATGCCTAGAATAACCACTATCCAAATACCAAACGTCAGTAGTACAAGCTTTTAAAGAGATGTATGCAACACAATCCCTTAAATAAGATTTTCTAATCCAAACTTCCTAAAAGATTTATTAGACAAGTCAATTTTAATTTTAAGTTTTTGTTTTCCATTATATGCTTTTACCCGCATACCTCTTTTTAAAGCTTCCAAGTACTTATAACATTTAGGTCTTACAAGCCCTGGAATATTATAGAAATGACAAATTGGAATAAATTTGTTTGTTGTTCTTTTTGTTGCAATAGATTTCTTAACAATAAATTTCTTACCTTTACTTACTTGAGGTGTTTGAGAGTCCTGCTTCACATTACTGAAGGTTGCCTTCACAAAGGTGGTGTTCCCTAAGTTCTCATGTCCTTTGTAGCCAAGCCCAAAGTGATCACCTTTAGGTTTTTGTTGAGAGAGCAAATGATCCAACTTTGTCATTTCAGAATTGAGCATTCTTAGATTCTTCTATGTTTGCTCCAATTCAATTTTGGTTTCTGCAAGTTTCTTCTGATGTTTTATGGCCAAAATCTCATAATTTGTTGCCACTTTTGATAACTCTTCATTTTCTTTTTTAAGAGTAGCAACTCCCACTTTAAGTGACTTATTGAGTTTGCAAATAAAAAGTCACTTACTGTACATCCACGGTTTAGTTCTTCATCGTCACTATCAGGATTTGCCTTAGAGTGTGTATGTCATCAAACCCTTCACCAGATTCTATTGTTCTTTTACTACAACAAATTTCATAACAGTGACGTTAGAATTCAATAACAGGTTACTTGGGAATTTACAACTTATAGTGAAGGCCACATAATTGCTGGTACGATCTTCTACATCATCTACATTCCCTTCTGACTCATCATCGCTCCATGTTGATGTCATAGCCTTATTCTTCTTTTTTAAAGTGTTTGTACATTCGGATTGAATGTGACCAATGTGACGCCCTTTAATTCGGACGTCACAGATGTCGTTACATACATACATACATTCGTAGATGCTTAAACTTTAAACATATAAATAATATTAAACTTAAACGGTACTATTGATTTTAAGAAGTACTTAAACATACATAACCAGGATCCATACATACATCTAATTTTTTAAAAAAAAACTTAACGTTGTTTAACTTATTCCATATCATAATTTATTCCATTATACTTTTAAATTAATCATGTACTTATTTAATAATATAGGTTTATCAAGTTGTAAAAATCAGGACTTAACAAATCTCCTTAACCATCTCTTCATTTAAAAACTCATTTATTCCCACAGCTCGGCAGGCCGAACTTGGGACTTCGACAGACCGAACATGATCGGCAGGCCGAAGTTCCCTCAACCGGTAGGCCGGCAGAGGCTTTGCAATTCAGTCCAAAAATTCATCCATGTTCGGCAGGCCAAAATTGTGATCGGCAGGCCGAACTTCTAGACATCGACAAGCCGGCCAAAAAGTTCGGCAGGCCGTCCGAGACCGATCTTTGAGAAAACTTAAATTTTAAAACAAACCAAATTTTCGTAAAATGTAGCGGAAGTTCATAATTCATTAAAAAAAATGATAAAATAACTTATAAAACCATAATATAAGTATTCTTAAAACTTAACATAAAAATATGTGTTCAAAATATGTAATTTAATTAAAAACATAAGAGCATTCTTCTTGGCGTGCTTCCGGTTACAATTCATCATGCATATTGCTCACACGCCTTCCCATGTCCTCCACCTAGTCCATGATTTTCTTACCCTTATCTGCAACATGACATAAAACATGATTAAGCTAATGCTTAGTAAGTACATATAATTCTCACAATTTAGAACATTTCATAAACATCATCATCATCATCATCATCATCATCATCATATCATAAAAGTGCCTTAAGCACAATTTCATAGAAACATATCTTTCATTACGTTGACCATTTTAAAAAACTTATTCCATTTTTATCTTAAGGGCCCAAGTGTTGCACCATAAACATCATCATAGGCGTGCCGTCATGAGAGGAGAAGGGTAGCTAATCCCAAACCAAATATGACATCATAACATATTATTTCATAACATTGGTGTGCAACACTTATAAGGTGATACATATATACATAATTTTCATACTTTAAAACATGCCATAAACATCATGCATAACTTAAAATCATGAAAATCTTAATAGAAATTCTTAAGGAAAATATCCATAAAATCATCATGAATATCATTATGAACATAACGTCAAATCTTGTAAAACGTGTCATGTTGCAGGTGAGAATGTACTTACCTTAACGCTAGCTTACTTAACCTTAACGTGATTTGGTGACGACGCCGCGGTCTCGTAGTGCTCATTCCTTGAGTGTTCATGCCATTATCCATTTAAAGATGCAATACATTAATACATATCATGAAATATCCATTCTCATGACATTCATTCATAATATATCCATGTATACATCCATCACATATTACATACATATCTCATAATCATCATCGCGAAAACATAATTTTCTCAAATCATAAAATTACTTTAAGCTTGTAAAACAAAACAAACCATACATGACAATCATGAAAATCTTAAAAAAAACGTTTTCTAATAATTCAAAACACATATATACATAACATCTTATTTTCATGCATAAAATTATTTCATTATCATAAAATCATTTAAATATATATATATATATATATATATAACATTTCATAACAAAAATCCAAAAATAGCATTATTAAAACAATTTTCTCATTATCATCTCATAAAAATTTCATAACATAAAATACATTCATCATATATACATATGCATATTCTTAACAACTTTTCATGAAAACATCATTCTTTTACCTTTTGAATAATCATTATATTTTTCATACATCAAAATTAAATAGTAACATTACTGTGAAGAGTAGAAGACAAAAATATTCATTTTTTATAAAACATTCATATGACATGAAATTAGAAAAACACCATATAACATATATGCATAATATCACATTTAAAAATTTGAGACAAAACACAATACCTATAGAAAGATATTGTAGAGGAAACGAGGAGAAGAATTTCTTTTCAAAAATACCAGAAAAGCCGAATTCATACCTTGAAATATCTTCTCAAAATTCTTGAATTTTAACCAACGAAATAAGACTTTTCTTACAATTTTCTTGCAGAAAATTTTGAGAGAGAAGGAAGTGAAATGCGTGGAGAAGAGAAGAGGAAGAGAGAAACAAATGTCTCAAAAATTTGAGAGAGAAAAACGTGAGAAGGAGAGAAAATAATGAAAAAGGAAACGTTAAAATTTTTAACGTAATAAGCATAATTGATGGGAATTCAATTCCCTTCATTAAGTTAGAATTTTCTGACTGTTGAGAGAGGCAAGAGGCGTGGGAAAAGGGAGAGAAAGAAAAGGAAGGTCAAACACATCATCAATCTTACCATAATTTACCCTCTAAAAATAAGAAACCTCTTAAAATAATACAAATCAGTACAAAGTCAAACCCCTTATTTCCTTAACTGATAAAATCAATCCTTAATTATGCCAATTAATCACATTAAATCATACAATTAACGTAATTAACTTAGCCATAATTTTGGAGAGATTTCTGCTGACTGCTCGTCAGCCGTGTTCGGCCTGTCGATTTTACCCTTCGGCCTGCCGATAGGTTTCTTCGGCCTGCCGATCTCGGGCAAGATGTTCGGCCTACCAATCTTAAAAGTTTGGCCTATCAAACTATCCTTAAATGCCATACAATAAAACATTCATACATTATTGCATCATAAATAAACATACATTCAAAATTTTACATAAACACTAGAGCACAACGATCCCATGCGTTCGTCACCTGTCACAAAACTTGACATAAAAAGTTAGTAACTTGCACATCATATATCATATCATATAACGTAATTTATTAATAAAATTTCTTATCAATGTTACTAACTTAACGTGGTCCGTTACCTAAAATAGGTGGGTGTTACAACCAAAGCCTTCACATGACATTGAACTCATTTGTTTCTTTTCTTCTCTTTGTATTGTTGTGAGGAGGAGAATTTTTATTTTTTAAATTCTTAGTGAATTTTCTTTCCTTATTAAACTTCTCTAAAATTTTGCTAAAATTTTTTGTAAGTACATCAAGGGATTCACTTAAATCCTCACCATCATCAGACACATCTTTATTAATGGAGTCACCCATATCTACCTGAAGCACTATGCCTATATTCTTCTTTGACTTCTTGAACTTTAACTTAAAGGCTTTCAGAGATCTCATGAGTTTTTCTAACCTCATTGCGTCGACATCTTTGGCTTCTTCTATGGTAGCAACCTTGAAAGCAAAACACTCTGGAAGTGATCTCTAAGTCTTTTTCACCAACTTGGAGTCTGAATAATTTTCTCCAAGGGCAAAAGCTTCATTTGCAACATCACAAAGCTTTGAATTAAAGTCCTATATGTACTCGTCTTCCTTCATAAGCAGCTGTTCAAATCGAGTTGTCAAAATTTGTAATTTTGACGATTTTCACAATGGTTGTACCTTCATGTGTAGTTTGGAGAATGTCCTATGCTTCTTTTGTCATTTCACATGTGGAAATTAATTTGAATTGATTGACATCCACAGCATTAAAAATGGCATTAAATGTTTTAGAATTGCTGCTAGTTTATCTTTATCAGATGACTACTTTTCTTCAGGTTTGAGTATGGTATTTCCTTCAATGCCCTTCAATGTAGGATGAGTCCAATCTATTATAATAGACCGCCATGCACTTTCATCAATAGCCTTAATGAAGGCTTTTATGCAAGCCTTCTAACATGTATAGTTGACGCCTTCAAGGTATGGTGATTTGGTCACTGAACTTCCTTCTCTCATAATATTCATGCTTACAAAACAACCAATAAACCCAAGATCTCACCAAAAACATGTTAGTAACTTGCTCTAATATCAATTGAAAGTACCAGTTATGTCCTTTACCAAGTTCATGTTTAAGTTTGTCATGACAAATTTGTAATAAACCTTAAATAGTAAAATAACCACGAGAGATTGATGTCGTAATTTTGAGGCTCCCTACACATCTTAAGACCATTGTGAGGCTTTATATAAGTAGCCTAAAGTGCCAGCTAATCATGATCTTCAAATCAGTCCATTGTTCGGATTTTGTTGTAAATTCTATTGTAACAAATTCAGCAACAAATATGCAAATATAGAAACAAAATCCATTCTCATTGAAATCTTGAAATCACCAATTAAAGCTACATGAATTTATGGAGACCTTCATGTACCTAGATGAGTTATCGAACAAAATACAATCGTCTTTGCAAATCAAATAACTCATCTAATTTCAACTTTCTAAAAATCATCAAAAGTTGACTTTGAATAAATCAAACTAATTAACTTTTTTGAAACAGTTTCCACAAATAATGAAACCACAAATCTACACTTTGACTTATAAAAATAGGAAACAAAACAATAAGAGCAAGTTGAGCAAATTTTAAGAATTCTAAAACTTTCCGAAACTAAATCCAATGAATTCAAACTTAGTCTAAATCTAATTCGTGGAGCAAACTAACCACAAAATCAAATCAAAAAACAAATCCTACAATAAACAAAATAATGCCAATATTAAATTCCCAACACGACTAAACAAATAAAATCAGTCTTTATAGAAGCAATGAGAAATATAGGCATAGAATCAAACCAAATAAAACCAACAGAACTAGTAGAAGCAAATTTCGCCAATGCGTGGGCTACACCTTTTCCATTTTTAGGGATGTAGCAAACATTACCATGATGAGCTTGAGAGACAAAGTCTTGAATATTCGCAATTATAGAAAATTCGGTTGCCAAAGGGGAAGATGATTTGATACTGTGCACAATCTTTTGAGCATCCATTTCCAAATGAAACAAATGAAGCCCCTTCTCTAGCTGTAAGACACTTTCCAATGAAGGGAGTAAATTTACCTTGAATTTTCCTTGCAAAAGCATGACTACACAAATTCCGCTTAAGTCCAGTGCTAGATTAACTGTTGCATCAACATTGATCTTCATAGTATTAGTTGGTAGATAGATGTGGGAGCTCTAGATGGACCATTCGATTCTTCATCAATCCCATTACATGCATTATAATCTCTTAATAGACGTCTAGCCCAATGAATTACATCCATAGCAGACATCACCACCTTCTTAAAAGCCTGCTTATTTCTTGAAAGCCATATGCACCAAATCACCATGTAAAACGCCTAAAAGTTCAAAGTGTTGCAATATTTGGCGATATGGAGACATAATCCATCAAACAGACCCCTCTTAAAGCATGATAAGGTCGGCCAATGAGAGTGGATTGCCAGATCTCTTTCACTCTCCCACTAGATCATAAATTGTAGATAACTATTTCTATTTCTTCCTGACATATTTGGCAAGTAAGACCAACAAAGATCTCTCTCTTTGCTAACGGTTCAATAGTAGGAATGGCACTAAAGAAAGCTCTCCAAATATGAATTTGAACTTTGCTCAGGACCATGGCACACTAAAGCTTATTCCACCATGTTTTATCTAGACCATCCTTTGAAGTAGAAGTACCAAATATGCTCTCCATGTCACCTCAATGCCAGACTTCACCAAGTATATCCCATTTTTGTTAAAATGCCAAGCCCAACAATCCTCTTGTCTTCTAGAACTAAGAGGGCTATTGCAAATAGTTTCTCCATCAACCAACCAAAATATCTCATTGATGAGTTCCCAATCCTAACTCCCTGCCAAGATAAGATCAGACACTCTCCAACCTTCCACTTCTGAAATCAGTGGAGTAATAGGCTTGAATAACACTGGCCAAGCAACCCAAGGATCCCTGAAAATGTAGACATTTTTGTTGTTTCCCATCCTCCAATGGGCACCTTTAAGAATAAGCTTCTAATAAGAATGTGAAAATGCATATCTCTCAAGGCTAAATATCATCATTTTGGATTCACATTTCTCGTTAAACTCCTTAATTAAAGCATTTCTGTGATAAATAGCATTTTAGTGTGTTTGTGTAAAAATGTGTTTAATTGCGTGTTTTTATGTTTAAATATATTTTTGGTCAATTTTAGAGCCGTTTTTGGGTGTTTAATAATTAATTAGTTTGAAATTAATTAAAATCATAAAGATAATCTTGTGTGATTTTATTTTTAGTCTTAAAGTGTTTAAAAATAAGTTTTTAGTTTGTAATATGCTTTATAATATGCCTAGTAATTTCTAAAAATATTCCTGTCTTTTATAATATATCTATGTAAAATTGTTAAGATTTATTAATTTTAGAAGTTTATTTATTTTTAATGTGTTTTGTGTGTTTTAATGTAATATTAATTATTGTAAATATTATGTTTATAAAATAATTAATTTTAGTTTGTTTCTTTTATTCTAGATTTGAAATCTACAAGAAAAATGGAGAAAAACGGCATGAAAACAGGTAGAAAGTGACATCAAATGTACGAAATTCAAAAGAAATTAAAACCATAAAGAATGACACGTGGCAGCTCTAGAGCCATCAAATCAAACTGTTAGTGCAATCCCAACTGTCTTCATGTCCTTTGTAGCTATCAACTCTCCTTCAAAATTTGGTATGATTGTACGTGTACTTGTTTTCCTCGTCGTTAAATCAGCATGCCAGTTAAGATCCAACAGTGTTCAGCAAGTGAGTAATCTTCAGACAAAGTCTTTCGTTTGACTCTTATTTAGGCTGTGTTTTCAATCAAAGTTTACACGATCTATGATCTTCAAGGATCCGTCCCGTACAAGCAAAGCACCAGAATATGAAGAAAAAATTAGGCACTCCAGAGTTGTTTCACTTGTGGATAAAAAAAAAGAAAAAGAAATAAAAAAAATCAAGAAATATTGATTCTAGATAATATAGGCTAGGATATTCATTCATAAAAATCAAGAAAAAATCCCAAATTGCATCCTAGTCATTTTACAACAAAAATATCTAAATAAAATAATAAAAATAATAACAAAATAAATAAAAAAATATATAAATATATAAAATAGTAGTTTTTCTTCACCTATAAATACCCTCTCCCTTTTCATTGTACTCTTCACCCCTCTTCTTATATTTTGGAGAGTTTTCTTTCCTTCCTTCCTTAGTCCTTAGGTTGGTTCTCTCTTTAGTTTTAGTTTTAGTTTTAGATTTTTATAAAATAGGTTATAGTTTTTATGTTGTAAAATAATTATATTTAATAAAATTATGTGTGTTTTTAAATTAGTTATGTTTTTCTAATTTTTCTTTTTAGTTGAGGAGAGAGAAGGAAATTTTGACAAAATTAATTTAAATATTTTTAGTCTTTCAAATTTTTCTAAGTAGTTATAATGTCAAAATCATTTTTTAGAAAATTTATGATTTTCTTGTTAACTTAGCTAAAATTCGTGCAAAATTAAGTTTTGATTTTTTGTAAACATAGGTTGGCATGGGTAATACTTGGAAACACTTTAATTATTCATAGACAAGAAATGACATAGATAATGCTTAACTTTAATTTTGTTAGTAATTTTAGCTAATTAATTTTAAAATCATATTTATTTGTTAAATTGAGTTTTTGATACATTATAAACATGAAGTGGCGCATTAAATGCTTAGTAACTCTTGATTTATTGTCGACAAAAGATGACATAGCTTAGATCTTTTATAGTTTTATAAAAACTAAAATTTAATTAAGTTAATTACCAAAATAGAACCTTTAATCCTTTGCATTTTTATAAATATTGTCTTCTTTAAAATTTAACTTTTTTAGTTATGTTTTAATTACCGTTTTATTCCTTTAAATTAACTGCACTTATTATTAAAGTTTCATCTTTCTTTTCAATTAAACCATATTTCTTATTATGAAAGGTCCACAAAAAATAAAAAAAAATAAAAAATAAAATCTAAAAATGGAAAATGTCAAAAAAATGTGTAAATATTGTAAATAAATTGTAGATCACTAAATTTAATCCTCAAATTCTTTATCTAATAAATAAAAATAATATAACTAATATATTGGATCTTTGTAATAGCTTTCTCTATGGGATCGACCTTGGATTCATCGAGTATTATTAATTGGACAACCTTATACTTGATGATATATCGGTCTCACTTTTCAGACCTGAACAAGTTTTTTGGTGTCGTTGCCGATGAATAGACGGACATAAGGACAATGTATTTAGCATATTATATATTTGGTAGGATAAACCACCTTATTATTGTGTATGCGTACATATATATATATATATATTTTTTTTTTTTCAATTTCTTTTTCTGTTCTATCACAAACTGCGTTGCTCACAGGAGTAATGATCCTTCTTGTAATAGTTTTATTTTTTGTACTTTTATTTTTTGTACTTTATTTTTCTTTCCAACTTTCTAACATCTAACTTTATATTTGCAGTGCTTGTAACTTTCTAACTATCTAATATAACTTCAAACTTTTACTTTCTCAGCACTTTCATTTTTTTTAATCTTAAAAGGATAGTTGTACTGCCCAAACTTGTTAACATTTTTGTTTCTAACTTTCTTTGTTTTGCATATACCAAAAATAGCAAAATAAAGAAAGCAAAAGCAAAAAAAGTTATTGGTCACATAATTTGGATGTTGGTATTCGCGTCCGGTTATTATTCACGTAGATTAAATTCTTGCTTGTTTTTCTTTGTGTTTGTAATTATCTTTACTTTGCATGCATGTTTAGTCTCGTACCTCGACTTCTTATTGTTTAGTTAGGAAAAGTCTAGAACATATCGTACCACCTGTTTTGTCTGTAGCATCTTCACATTCACACATAATAGGTGATGATGAAAGTGTTAATAATGATAACATAGTTAATCAACATATCATCTATCTTATTATTCATTCAATGAGTGATTATTTGCAACCATCTCATGAATCCCCTCCATCGTATCATGTTTTTCCTCTTAAAGCTCATAACTTTAGGTTTAAGCCAGATGTGGTTAATTTGCTTCTAAATTTTCATGGCTTAGAATATGAAAATCTATATTTGCATCTTAAAGAGTTTGAAGACGTTTATGCTACTTTTATTGATCAAAATGTTTCAAATGAAGTTGTTGGGCTTAAGTTTTTTCCTTTTTTTTTTTTTTTTAAAAAAAATAAAGCTAAAACTTATCTTACTTCTTTAAAACCAAAGTCACTTGGCACATGACAAGAAATGTAAACTGAATTTTTGAAGAAATTTTTTCCAACCCATATGACCAATGCTTTAAAGAAACAAATTCAAAATTTTTTTCAAAATGCAAAGGAAGTCTATTTTCAATGTTGGGAACATTTTAAGGATTTGTTTAATTCTTGCCCACAACATGGTTTTGGATGACGGCGTTACATAAGTTTCTTTTTTGAAGGTTTAACTCCTAAAACCTATCAATTTGTGGAAACAATGTATAATGGAGAATTCTTTGATAAGAACCTTACAACGCGTTAGATTTTTTTTTTTGGATAAATTGGCTAAAAACTTTCATTGTTGGCAACATGTTAATTATAAAGGCTTAATTAGGTCTAATATTACTAATGCTCAAAGAGGTGTTCACCTACTTAGTCAAGAAAATGATCTAAATGCTAAGATTGTGTGTTTGACTAGAAAGATTGAAGCCATGGAATGTAAGAATGTCCAGGAACCGAAAATTGAAACTTTGTATAGTGTTTGCCAAACTTTAGGACACTACTTATGAACGCCTAATTTTTAAAGAAGAGTCCTATGAACAGGCGAATTACAAAAATCAATTGGACCTAAGAAGAAGCCATATCCATCTTCACATTCTAACACATGCAATCCACAATGGAAAAGCCATCTTAATTCTAGTTGGAGGAATGATCAACCACAACAACTATTTCAACCATCACCACCATATCCACCTTGAAATTCTCAAAATCATCCACCATTTCAACAATAACCTCAAAATCCATAATTTCAAGTCTCCACAAAAATTTCCACCTTCTAAAAAGCTTCATTCATGAGTTAAAACTCTTGAAGACACATTGCAATCTTTCATGCAAGCTCAAAAAGTATTTATTTAGAAATAAGAAGTTCACAGCACTCACACTTCACAAGATATTTATGAGATTAAGGAGTTCATTTCTAAGCTCACTTCTTCACTTCCATTCAACAAAAAAGCAAATTCCTTCCTCAACTTATATATTACCCATATGTTAATGAAGTTTCATCTTCAAGTTCACCACTACAATAAGAAATTATTAATTTTATCACAACTCTTCGAAGTGGAAAAGTTATTGATAAAACCAATCTTTCAAAAGATCAAAAGGTTAATTCCACATTGAAAAGTGATGATAATGTTAATGGTAATGAGGAGAATTCTGAAAAAGAAAATATTCTTTCAAAAGTTCCATTTCCTCAAGCTTTGCTTTCAAAAGAGAATTCTAATAAAAATTCTAAAATTTTAAACTTTTCAAGTAAGTCAAAATCAACATTTCACTTTTAGATGCAATTGCAAGTCCCATCTTATGATAAATTTATGAGAGACCTGTGCACTATAAAAGGAAGCATAATGTGGCTAAGACTGCATTTTTAGCTGAGAATTTAGTTCCATCATTCAATATGATTCACCACAAAGTTTAAAGATTCAGGTTCTCTCATAATTTATTGTATTGTAGGAAACATTCAAATTGAACATGCATTGCTAGATTTTGGTGCTAGTGTCACTCTTTTGCCTTATTTTGTTTACTAATAGTTAGGTTTAGGTAAACTTAAACCAACATCTATTACACTTCAATTAGCTGATCGTTATGTGAAAATATCAAAAGGAGTCCTTAAGGATGTGTTAGTTCAAATTGATAAGTTTTACTACCCCGTAGACTTTATTGTTTTTGACACATAACCTATTGCTACTTTAAATGTTTGTCCCTATCATTTTAGGTCGTCCATTTCTTATAACTTCCAATGCTTTGATTAATTGTAGAAATGGGGCTAAAATTCTTTTGAAACCTCAAAATTCAACATGTTTAACATGGCACAATTTCTTGCTAGAAAGTGTAAGGTGAATTTCATGAAGGGAATTACATATGGTATATTTGCTGAGATATCTTATCCCTTCATTGACTTGGTCAATACTTTTGATTCAAATTTTTCATCGAAAGTTGAAAACTATCCCATACATGTTTCGACTGATGAAACCCTTGAAGTTGAAAATTCAATTTTCAAAGAGAGTAACATTTGGAAACTTGATTTTGGAAAAAAAGTCCTTGAAGATGAAACTATGGATGGTGAGAAATTTGAGGAGACATTTCTTGAAACAACAGGCAACTTAAGTTTTTAGGATTGTTAGCTTCTTGGAGACTTAGGCCAAAGTCATGTAGAAAGATTTTTATCTCTGCTCCAACTATTGAGTAATTGCTTGAGAAGACGCAAGTCATCACTCCCGAGACAAACATTGTAACTTCCAAACTCAACAAGAAGTGAAAACTAAATTTAGATCTTTCTCTTCAAACTCTTTGATCTTTTAGTTTTTCCTACAAAATGTTCATTTGTGTTTGTTTTATGTTTATTTTTCTTTATGTGTTTTAAATAACCGCTCTTGTATAGGTGTTGTTTCTCTTTCACTACATTCTTCTTAAACATTGGGGACAATATTCAATTTAGGTTGGGAGGGGATGATTTGTGTCAAAATTTTTCAAAATTTTTTGATTTGTGTCTTTTTTGTATTTAAAATCGGACTTTTTCTAAACACCGAGTGTTAAAAAAACCTAAAAAAATAATAAAAATGAAAAATGGAGTGTTATTTGTAAAACTTTAAGATTCTTGTGTTTTAGTGCCGGATGGTTGAGTGAAAGTGTTAGTCTTGAAACACGTCTTGTTTTAGTGCAAAAATGTAATATTTTATGCGTTCATGTATTTTCATTCATGCTTCTGTTCTACATGTTGTGTGCATGCATGCATGTTTAGAATAGTTGAGTTAAGGAGTCTTTAGTATTCTTGAGATATACCCTAATCATGTTTGTAACATATTTTATTCTATTGTTTGTGTCTCTGCATTGCATCTGACTGATTTAAAAAAAAAAAACTAGAAATTGAAAAATCTTAAAAGAAAAAAAGGAAAAAATTGAAAACCTAAAAAAATGTTTTGTAAATATTTATTTGCTTCATTTTTGTTTTTCTTTGATGTGCCTCTTGTCCAATGAAGAAACCTATGGTTACAATATTTTCATGGCTTGTTATAAAATTCATATATTGTTTAAGCTTATGTTAATTTCTTGTGTTAGCCTTATATCTAGGTTGTTATTTTTCCCAAACTTAAGTACTTAATCTGATTTGTTATACAAATTTAGAGATTGTTTATGTTGATATAAATTTGGTTTATTTTTATAAAATCTTATAATTTGTTTGAATCTCTCTTGAGGCGAAATCCTCAATAGCATTAAGTTAAGGATATAATTTAAGTCACATTTGGATTGTTTGAGCCTTTCAAGCTTACTATATATATTTTATATCCCTAATTACCTCGTTGTGCTTAATGTTCTATTTTGTTTGTCACCTATAAATTTTTAGCCTAGCCTTTTTAATAATCTTATGTCTTTTCTTTTTACCTTCACTCATAAGTCACTTGATCATTGTGAATATATTTGCTAATATTATGGGAGGATGTTTAGGGTTTAGAAAGTTTGTTATTTGCGCGCTAAGTTGGGAGGACGTTTAGGGTTTAGAAAGTTTGTTAGCTGTGCGTTATGTGTATATCTTATGAAATTCTATTTGTTTTGTAATTTTAGCTATTTTGTGAGTAAAAAAAATTAAAAAAAAGTAAAAAAAAGAAAAGTAAAAGTAAAAAAAGTTGAATAAAAAGTGGATGCCAAGTGAAAGTTTACTTCATGTTCGGGTTTGTTACTTGGGAATTAATTTATATATTTTAAGGGTCCGGGAATAAAGTAAATATTTTATGAGTGAATTAACCCTCATATTTATCCTTTATCCTACTTTTTTACCCTAGCCTTACATTACAAGCCGAATCAAGTTCTATTGGCCCTTAATTTATTGTTATTCTACATCAATGGAGAGAGGGATCAAAAAACAAACCATGAGATTTCATTTAAATAAATTAGTTTATTGTACATTACTGAAAATAGGGATAAAAAAAACCTATGAGATTTCATTGAAATAAATTAGTTTATATTAATGAATTTATTTAGTTTGTATGCAATGATTAGTGATAGAATAGCATTCACAAAAGGGAAAATCCATCTTAAACATGAGACGTGCTCCTAAACTAAATCATAAACTTGAATAATATATGTATTTTGTTTCAAGCCATGAATCGGGAATAACCGCTGAGGACATTCTGCAAGGAGTCGGGTCCCATCCCCATAGAATACTCTTCCAAACATGGATGGATTATAGCTGATCCTAGCCTCAGCAAAACTCATATCTGGAAAATATTTGGCCTTCAAAATCCTAGCCATAAGAGAATAAGGATAATTAAGGATTCTCCAACTTTGTTTGGTGATGAGCCCTCTATTAAAAGCCGACATATCTCTAAATCCTATACCGCCTAAAGCTTTCAGTTGACACAGCCTCTCTCATCGTGCCCAATACATTTTTCGATCCTCTCCATTACAACCCCACTAGAAAACAGGCAATAAGTGATTGGAGAACCTCATAAAGAGAAATGGGAACTTTGAAAACACTTATAGTAAGTGGAGATAGCTTGTACCATTGCCTTTATCAATACTTTTCTACCACCCACAGAAAACATTTTCCCTTTCCACATATGAAATTTCTTCCACACTTTCTCTCGAATAGAACTAAAAATCTTCTCCTTGTCCCTAACAACAAAAGATGCCAACCCAAAATAGACATCATGACCAACATTTGGAGGAAGGCCCAAAATAGCATGCAGATTGTCCCCTTGATCATTCTTTAAGTTCGGACTAAAGCTTAAGACCGACTTTTGAAGATTGATAACCTGACCAAAAGCTCTCTCATAGTTCAACAATATTTTCTTGATAAACCTACAATCACCTTTGTCAGCCTTCCTAAAATGAATACTCTCATCTGCAAATCAAAGATGGCTAATCTTAGAAGCTTTCCAGGCAGAGCAATCCCTATTAGAAGACCATCCTTTTCTGCCTTCTGCAATAAGGCTAAAAAACCTTCAACACATAGCTGGAAAAGGCAAGGAGATAATGGACAACCCTGCTTTAAACCATGGTAAAGAAGAACTTTTCTCACTGCCACCCCATCAATAATAAAGGAAAAATTTGCACTGCTAGCACAATCCACTACCACATTCACCAATGAGCTTAGAAACCCCATTTTAAGCATCACAGCACGAAGAAAGGACTATTCAATTCTATCATATGCCTTGCTCATATCTAATTTAAGGGCCATCAAACCATTCTTACCACTCATTTTCCATCGTAAGGTGTGCATGAGCTCAAAAGCAACAATAACATTATCCGAAATCAAACAACCCAGTACAAAAGCACTTTGTTCATTAGACACAATACTAGGTAAATGCACTTTAAGGCGATTCGCCAAAGCTTTAGTGATTACCTTGTAGATCACATTGCAAAGACTGATTGGCTGGAAGTCTGAAACTTTTTTAGGAGCTTTAGTCGTTGGGATCAACGCAATATAATTACTATCAGAGGTCGGGCCAAACTCCAATTATCTAGGAAAAACCCCACATAAAGTCCATCAGGGCTAGGAGATTTCCAGGCGCTCATACTAAACAAAGCCTCCCTTACCTCTACCACCATAAAAGGAGCAGAAAGATCTTCTAGCATGGCTGATGTTACTCTGCATTGAATAAAATCCAGAACTGCCTCTAAGGACTCCTCATCCGGAAGTGAAGTAGAAAAAATGTCATTAAAATAGTTCTCTGACTCTATAACAACTTCCTCCCAGCTAGTCACCCAAACACCTTGTTCATTCTCAAGTCGATAAATATGGTTTTTGCTCCAACGCTGAGACGCCTTAGGATGAAAAAATTTTAGTGTTCTTGTCTCCGCTCTTTAACCATTCCGGCCGAGCTCTCTATTTCCAGCAGTATTCTTCCAACATTAACAAACTATCCAACTCCTCCAATGAATGAATCTGCAGGCTAGAATTAGAGTCCCACATGGAATTATTTAGCTCTAAAATCTTCTTTTTGCATGTGCTTCACTCGTTTTGGGATGCTCCTAAAGGTTTTTTTTCTCCCCACTGACATAACATACTTGCACGTCTTTCTGATGTCTCCAAAAAGGTGCCCCATCGCCATCAATTGGTTCCCTGGCTAAGCTATAAGAATGATATCTTTATATTCTTCTCCCGTTCACCATAAGATGGATTGCCCGATGATCCGAACCAGAAAATGTCTCTGTGAAAAACAGGTGCCTCATTGAACATGGCACACCATTCCGGCAAGGCTAAGCATCGATCCAAACGCTTTTGAGCATTAGACGGGGGATCTCGCCGATTATTACATGTTAAAGCCACCCCTTGATAGCCCAAATCCATTAAATCGCAATCCCCCAACGTTTCTCAAAACCTTCTTATGCTACTATCATCTCGTTCCCGACCACCACACTACTCCGATAAATGTAGAATCTCATTAAAATCTCCCACTACAAACCACAGAAGAGTGTACATTCCTCGCAAACGACGGAGAAGCTCCCATAAGTGATGTTGTTGCGCTTTTTCTAGATGTCATTAAAAACCGGTGAACTTCCACTCCTTACCATCCGGTGACCTTACAAAGGAATCCACAGGGAACAAAGAGAAGCTTCTAACCGTGACCTGCCAATCCTTTTGCCATAGTAATAGTAGACCTCCACTCTTCCCTAAACTATCCACAAGTATCCCACCTTCAAAACCTAACCTATCTTTCACTATACTAGCTACCATACCACAAAGTTTGGATTGTGAAATGAAAACTAACCTTGAGGAAAAACTCCAAACCAACATCCAGAGTTTGTCGAGTGCCCGTGGATCCCCCAAACCGCGAGCATTCGAAACGATGAGACTCATGGCTCCCGACAGTGTTGCACCACAACCTCCGCCTCTATCAACGAGTTTAAAATATTCTCCTAGACCATTCTCTTTCTAACTCCAGTCAACTCACACTTTTTATCACCTTTCCTTTTAAATAAAGCCATTTTCCCCTCCTCTGAGCTCCCTACAATCACACTCTTTACTCCACCTTTCGTAGTGGATTTACATTGTTTGTTTGGGATAGCCGAAGCACTACCAAGTATTCGAACTAGCTGAAAACACAAACGAAGATTCATTCTCCTCATACCTTAGTTCTACAGTACCCTGCTCATCTTCTTTCTCGGTAGAAACCACAACAGTTTTCGGTATAGAAATATTAACATCACGTACCTTTGCATGGGAGAGTTCAAAAGAATTACTAGAATTGCTATTGATAGGCACATGGCCCTCACGTACAATTTGAGATCCTTTGGGATTAACATAGGATTAACAGCTGGCTTCAACAGAATGGCGCATTGACCCAAGTCAGAAGACACCCAAGAATCATGGGGAGAATTATGATATGCAGTAAACTTATCCCTGCTGGAAAGTCCCCGTGTCTTCAAGCTACTTCGAGAACCACCTCCATCGTCATTCCGGCTAAAGAATGAAGAACAATTAAAACTATTCTACCCCCATGGGAATAAGAAAAGTCCGGAGCCCGCAACAACACTCCGTACAATATAGAACTTGACTCTAATTGAGCCTCCATTCCCAACTCCAAACAATCATTCACCAAATGCCCAATCCGACCACAAGTATAATAGAAGTCAGGAATCCGCTTATACTTCAATTTAGACCAAATAGGAGGCCCTTTAGATCCCAAACGAACAGGAGAAACCCACCGCTAAACCTCCCGACACGTGGCCATCTTTATCCTCCCAAACCTTCATGGCCACCCCAATAGCATCTCTGATTAACATACCACCTTCTCCAAAATCCCCTTGAGAGGGACAGCCGACCCGAATGCCCTTTTCTGATAGATTTTCCATGTTAGAACCTTCCCCATTATCCTTCATCTCACTTCTTTCGTATACTCTTCCAAAGTATCTTCATTGACTCCAATAATCACACCCTCCTCCTCAGCAATCGCCAAGGAGCGCCAACGTTTGACCAGATCTTCCATGAAGACAAACACGAATTAACCTTGCACACCCAAAGCGCCAAGCTTCAGAGCCCTACCATAGAGAGCAGGTTTAATGATATATTTATGCGTTACATTTCAGAAATTAGAATTGTTATGAATAAATTAGTCCTGTAATTTTAAAAATACTAAAATGGTCCTCTCAAAACAATATTAAAATGGTGTTTTATAGTTTTTGAAAATTTTATTTTGGTATTCTAACTTAAAATTTCCAACTTACCTTTTGTTTATGAATCCTAAATTATTTTGTGCAACTTATAAAAGAAAATAAATATAAATAATGTCAAAAAATTGAATAAGTTCACATATATACTTTTTTTTATGAGTTTTGTTTAATCTTTTGTTTTGATTTTCTATAATACTTTTACAAAATTAACTTGGAATTGATTATTAAAAGGGCAAAAGAAAATTTTACATCAAAAAACACGAACTCAAAGTACCAAAATGAATTTTGAAAACTATAGGGCACCATTTTGATATTTTTTAAACAACAAAGTATCAATGTTATATTTTTCTAAAATACATGGTGTCAAAGTGATGTTTCTCTAAAATACAGGTACTAAAATGATAATATTCATTAGTTTATAGCATGGATGTTCATATTCTAGCATTCTCATAAAATTGCATTATTTCTACGTTCTTAATATCATTAATGTTGGTATTCAACCCTCATATAACCTTCCAATTAACACTCTATTAGTAGTAGTTTATTGTTGTAACTTATAGTTTTTAACCTCACCTACTTTACGATTCTTAGCCTATATATGGTCTTTAAGAGCTTATATTTGCAATGATATAAATAATAATAAGAAAGTCTTTCTCTCTCTTTCTTTCATGTCTCTATTTTCTATGCTTTGCAATTAGTTCCTTTTTACTTATTTTGTAACATGTTGTTAGTACGAGACTCTATCCATATTTGTTGTTTATTAAAAATCATTCGAAGGTTTTGCACGAGCCTTCAATGGTTATTTGTTATTATGAAAAGTTGAAAATTGTTGTTAAGTTTTCCAAGTTTAAAAGGTCACCTTGCACGCTAGCTTAATGTCGTGAAAATTTATGGTTGTCAATTGAATGAACCTTTTGTTTTCAAGACTAGTGCAGTAGTTGTCTTCTGCATTATCAATGTTATATAATCTAAGAAAATGATTATTACGGACTTTTATCAGGTACCTTTCTTTTGGTATAGTTGAATTTATTATTTGTACATATATATGTGTGATCGTAAGATGTTCTCGGAACTCTAACTTTCTTCTTTTCGTTTGCAGTAGTTTTAAAGACCATAATATGTCAATAGAATGTATTTTAACTGGAGTTTATATAGTTCCTCTACAATTTTTTATAATGTAGTTGATTTTAATCTGATCAATTTTATAAACTATTTAATCTGATCAATAATATGAAAAGGACAAAGGGGATGAAAATATCCTGTCCTATTGCACTAGTAGGTAATTAATCATAATATTTGGAAGTTTCAATTTATCCGGGGATAAAATTAAATGTTGATTAATTAATGTTTGGAACCAAAAAAAAAAATTGATACTATGAGATGTATCTTTGTATTATTATTGGTTCTATGCAGAGAGACATGCAGAGTGTATATGTAATTATTTACATGTCGTCTTATGCAATATGGATAAATTGGTAAGTTATTTCTATTTTCTATTCTAAGTTGTAATTAGACAACTATAAAAATTGTTAATAAAAGCCAGAAGCTTGCTAGCTCAAGAGGTATATTAGATATGAACATATACATTTTAAAATTCTTCACAAAACAATATTCCCACTATCAAGGGAAGGAAATTGTATTTGGATATTATTGATCCCTATACATATTGATTGATAGAGCATTTAATGTAATATAAATTTGATAATTAATATGATAAAGAACGTGACTACCACTTCTCTAGCTGTTAATTTAATAGCTTAGATTGAGGTCTAAAAATAACAATAAGCCAACTTATGAGTCTAAAAAATGTTTAAAGCATTAAAGACTTGTTTGGTCTAAAGTACCATACTTATTGGAAGAGAAAGAAATTTATAAATATATTGGTACTATAAAGAGACCATGTTTCTAAAGAGGATATACTCATAAAAGGTTATTGACATGACATTTGAGACACTGGTTTAAGATCAAACTTCTTAGACAAATTGTAGATATTATTAAAGTTATTGAGTTCCTAAAGTATTTCAAAATGTATACTTGTAATTTAAAAATAGTGAAGAAAATAGGAAGAATCTCGGTAAGTCTTGTCACGTAAAAGTAAAATTAAATTGTTATTAAAGTTACTATTGACAATTACAAAAAGCATGAACATAATGAAAAGAAAAAGAGGATCTTAAAAACTATTTGAAATCTATCGAAAGAGATAGATGCAAAAAAAAAAAAAAAAAAAGACCAATAAGTAAAAGACACAAAGTCTAAGGAAGAACTATATGCTGATGCAAAGTATTGTGAACCATTATTCTAAAATATTTTGAATATTAATGCCAATTAGGTAGAAATAAATATTCATATGAAATAATGCATATAAGAATGTATGATATAATACAATATATAATGAGTTATAACAATAAGTTTTTTGTAAAAAACTTAAAAAGAATTTGAGCAATAGTATTCATATACACTAGATAAACAATTATGTTTGATAGCCTGATAATATATAAAGTGAGTTTATGTTATTTTGAAAAAACTTGTAGCAATCCATTGATGTTTGTAAGAAGTCCTAAAGAGGCTTCAAAGGTCTAAAAGATATAAGTTGAAATTGTGCACTTAATTATTAAGGTCATAAAGATCTTTGTAAAAATAGATGCAATTTAAATATAAATGATACCACTATGTTTTTATGGCACAAAAAATGGAAGTGCTAGCAAATTAACTTCTTCATTGCTTTATAATGAGCTTAAATATATTGGGTTTGCTATTGTTTATAGAAATTCTTGAAGCCATTATAAGAAACATTTGTAAAGACAAATTTCATAAAAATAAAGTTTTATTCAGACTTAAAAATTGAGATTTATTAAATCAAATACTTATCCTTAATTTTGCTTATATAAAATATATTGTAATGTAGAACTTTCATAGATATTGTACACTATTATTTATATGATGATTTAATTTAAAATAGAACACATTATCTACTTTAAAATGATACCAAAATATTTTTGTCTTAAAAGTTTTATATAGTTTTTTTATGCTATCTCATTATTTAATTTGGCATCTCATGATATGCGATATATTTTGAATAAAATAGAATGACAAGTATCTGCTTATGAGGTGCGAAATATTCTACACTCATATGGAGTTGAGTTTTTGTCCTGATGATTGTCACACTATAATTCTACCCATTGCGAAATAAATATGGGTAATGATTTGTCTATATATGCTCATAAGAGATAGCAAATGCATTTATGAAGTTTTTTATGAGAACACCTAAAAAGAGATAGTTGAAACATTAGTAAAAGTGTTATGGGTAACATGTTCAAATAGTCGACTACAATGTATCTTGAATTTTAAATAATAATATGCATCGACCCAATTTTTCTATTAAATAAATTATTATTGAGAAAACCATGATATTGATGCGAGGGAAACACAAATATACACTATACTTTTTTTCCTTTAGCCAAGGTCTTTTCCACTAGGTTTTTCGGACGAGTTTTTAATGAGATAGTTTTAGCAGGGTATTACAAGAATATTATACTCATTTTCCTTCCCTAGTATTTTTGTCCCATGAGATCTTTATCTAGCAAGGTTTTTATGAGCCACATTCTCAGGTGTAGAACATGTAAATTAAATTGATTTATTAGTATGGATATTTACCTTCTAACACCCCTAATATGTTCTCAATGATTGTTTGATCCCTTAATGCAAGTAAGGATGTTCTTGATCTCTTGGTTTGAAAAATTATCATTATCATTATCTAGGTGACAACAAAGAAATTCTTAGTCCAACTAATTCTATTAGTGCAATAATATATTTTTTTTAATTGCACAAGACCTTATATGGCAGTCTTTGCTAATTTACTAACAGGATATGGTTCTCAAAGACATTAAAATAGTGTTACAAAGACACTTTGTTATCTTTGTAGAACATCTAATATGGCTATATTATTCAAACACTAAAACTTAAAATTGATTGGACGCTGAATATTTTTTTGATCCATATAAAAATATAATTACACAGACTATATATGGTGGTACTGATATATCTTGGCGATTTATAAAAGCAAACTATTGTTGTTCTATCATTGAATCTTGCTAAAATGTTGGCAATTCATGAGCTAAGTCATTTTACCTATGTTATTGATAACTTTAATCCAACAAATCTAAGAAACATATGATCTTTCATTCAACAAAGGAAGTCCGATGATGTTATATGAGAAAGAAAGAGTTTATAATCTTGATGTTCACCTGGCTCTCAAAGAGTTTACAATCTTAATGTTCATCTAGTTCTCCATCATTAGGAGACACTAGGGCTTATTTTTTCATGAACGGTGTAGCTAACTTTGTAGCTTTTGTGTTGATCAACGGTTGTTGTGGTGTTTTCCTCAACCATCGATGCAACACCTTGTTGTGCAACTAGTGTTTACACAAAACTATGCAGTTCCATAACTTCCATTGTAGATCTAATTCTTGGCTAATTAACTTTTGAATTTGGCCAAGTGCTAAAGTATTGAGAGTGCTTGATAAACTTAGACTCATGTATTCATCCTATAAAATAATAACAAAGTTATTCTTAATTTGTTTCAAAAGTTATAATGTACAAATTAAGAATTTGAATTTAATAAACTTACTATCAATTGGCCAATTGGAGCAAATGATGGATCTTTAAATTGTCCATTAGGATCTTGATGTGATTTGATCCACAACTCTTCTCTTGGTGGTTGTGCACCGTCTCTATGTTGATATTTTGCTAGGTTAGTAAAAAATTAATAATGAAATCATTGATATATATATAATTTGAGTAAGATATTAAAGTACCATGTTTTGCTTAAGTTTCCTATACCTGTCTCGGCCTATTCTTAAGCCGTATTTGTTTTGTGATCTTATTTCACTTGCATGTGTCGAAAGTAGTTGTATTTGTTGAAACATCGATACTCAATAAATTTTATCCAATCTTGCTTGAATATAGAAAGATAGTAGTGTAGTACTATAGGAGATTGCTTCCACATATTTTTATCATCCCAAAGGTTAGGCTCTACAAAAGTGACGTAGAGATCAGATATAAACTACCTTGTTAGTTAACCACAAAGTTTCAAAGCAAGTTTTTTTTACCATTCCTCCATGGTGCAACTAATATAGATATCTCTTCAAATAACATCTTTTATTTTTTCCAAGTCCTTAGTTCTCTAATCAGGTATCCATATGAGAATGTACTCTCGACTAAGTACTTTAATCCAACAACTTAATTCATCTCCTAATGCTCCTTTCACTTGGCCTTTTTTTTTTTTGGTCAAAGGTAGATTCAATTCTTTCTCCCTTTGCCCTTATTCTATGAACTTTTTCAATAAAGTCACTCTCCACTCACTATCAACTTTGGGATTGAATTTGTTTACTTTTTTAGTGTTTTCTCATCGAACAATGCCTTAAAAATTAAACTACAATAACAATGTTTAAAAAAAACACTACAATAAAAAAAAAAAAAAAACAAAAATTAGTATGAACTAAGTTACAAAACTAGTTAACGAAACTAATAATAATTAACTAAAAAAGTTAATTAACATATTAAGTAATAAAATTAATTCACACAAACATGTATACTAAAAATGCTAAGAGAATTAGTATAAAAAGTAACTAAAATTAAAATTAGTTTTACGACTACAACTAAAACCCAAACCCTAAATAACTAAAATTAAAACTATACAATTAAAATAATTAATTCATACAAACCCTAAATTCATACAAACCCTAAATAACTACAACTAATACTAAAACTAAATAATAAATAAAACTATATGAATTTTTTTTTTAAAAAAAAGTAAACAATAAACCAAACTAAGTATGGCATTATTACTAAACCAAGCATGGCAATGGAGGTTGAGTTGAGGTAGGGTGAAACGATCAGAGACGGAGAGACAACGCTAAGCTAGAGCTCTCAAGGTGGAGAGGTAGATGGATGGCAAAAGTGGCAACTAATTCAAGAGACGATGGCAAACAGACATGTAGATGGCAAACAAGACACGACGGTGATGGCATGGTTGAAATTATAGGGGGATGGGCCGATGTCGTGGCAGCATTTAGCAAGGGAGAGGGTTTTGCAGCTTTAGAGAAAGAAAAGGTTCCAAATAGGCTGGGGTGATAAAGAAAGGCGGGTTTTTAATTTTTCAGACGCCTAAAACAACGAAGTTTTAGCCTTAGCTTACACGATGGTATTTAAAAAAAAAAAAAAGCATTGTGTAAGCTTAACATTCAACAGTTTTTGGAAACTGCCGTGGGAAAGTGGTCCAAAATCTCCAATTTTAGTCTTTTTTCCTTATCTACCTAGGGTGGAAAACTCGTGTAATATGCATTCAATGGTACAAAATTTTTTTTATGGGTATTTTTATTGCAAATAGAACTATTTAAAAATACATATTGAGTAAAATAAAGTTTAAATATAACATTGAATATTCTTTAGCTTTAAAAAACAAAAAACAACGTTCAAATAAAATGACGTAAATTAGTTTACAAATGCTCACTTTTTCCTTCTTTTTTTAGTCCCTCAACACATGTCCATTTGACATCTATGCGAAACAAGTGGGAAAGCATCATCATCAAAATTATCAATCTCTTCAACTAGTGGTAACCCCTTCGTAAGGATGGGATGTTTGTGTAAACTTCCACAACTTTTTTATCATCAAGAACAACTCTTGGCTTCATCGGCATGATTAAGGACAACTCCAAATCTTGGAGATCCATTGTATAAACAACTTGGATTGCTTGCGATGCCATAATGATGGGATCGTTTTTGTCTAATAGCCTAAAGTTAATCACTGTGATGCCATCATTATTAATCTTAAAATTGTTATTATATGCCCACTTGAAGTTAAAAAGTACTATGCGCAACCTGCAATAATCAAGTTCCCAAATATCTTTAATAAAACTGAAGTAACTAAAGCAATTCATGGTCCTATCTATCAGATTTTTTCCTTGTGGAGGAAATATGCATAGCTCGGCACAGAGAGTCACACCATCATTTTGGACGAGATGCTTCTCATCTCTTTCATGAGTGCAAACAGTGTAACTATTTATGAAATATGATGCATACATTGTAATTGTCAATGACAGTCCTCTAATTAGCTTCATTAAGTCTTGTAAGATGCTTTCATCTTGTGATACAAAGTACCTAGCATAGATGTGTCCTTTAGTCCTCTCCTAAAAGGTCCAATTATGTTCATCTTGCCACCACTTCTTATTTCTTGCTCTTTTTAAGTTTACGATTTTTAATTCTTTCAAGTGAACTTAATGAAAGGCTTAACTTTATTAACATTATGTAAAACATAAAGACATTCTTGCTCTCATTCCTTTTAATTTGCCAATGAAGGGTTGCTCATCGATAGTTTTGGCACCCCTATTGCTTCTGAATTGGACAAGTACTTGGAGCAAAATTTAACTGATTCCTCTGCTGTGTAACTTTCTCCTATACATCCCTCTGGCCTATTTCTATTCTCTACATAACCCTTCAAAACCTTCATATATCTTTCAAAAGGGTACATCCATCTCAAAGATACCAATCCATATAACTTGACTTCGTGAATTAAGTGAAACATTACATGAATCATAATGTTAAAAAATGACAGTGGAAAATACTTCTCAAGCATGCATAAGGTTTGCACCAACTCTGATTATATTGAATCTAGTATAAGTGGATCAATTACCTTGGAGCATATTGGATTAAAGAAGGAGCACAACTTGGTAATTGCAAATCTTGCATTCTTTGTTAGAACTTCTTGCATTACAAGTGGTAGTATTTGTTGCATCAATACATGACAATCATATGTTTTCATGCTAATAAGTTTTGAATCCTTCATGGATATCAACATTTTAAAGTTTGAAGAATAGTTGTCTGAAGCTTTCAATGAAGCAAGCCATTTATAAAGCTTTCTCTTTTCCTCTTTTGATAACATGTGCTTCACTAGAGGTAAGTAAGTGTGCTTTTTTCCCTTTTCTTGGGAAACAAATTACACCTAATCTCCATCTCTATAAGATCCAACCATGCTTTTTCACATCTTTAGTCTTGCCTAGAATGTCAAGCAATATGTTGACTATTGATTCACAAACGTTTTTCTCAATATGCAAAACGTCCAAGCAACGATGGACAAAAATTATCTTCCAATATGGAAGCTCGTAGAAGATTGATCTTTTTTTCCAAGGTCCATATATAGGAGATGTCCTTACCTCGCTTTCTCTTCCTAAATACTACTTTCATATCTTTTACCATTTTAAATACTTGTTCACTCATCAAAGGCTAAGTAGGGTCTCTTTCTTTGATGTTACTATCGAAAACAATTTTCTTTGTTTGGGGTAATGATGATCTTTTGACAACTATCTCCCATGGCCAAGAAAAAAGGTGTTTTTATCATTCTTCGACCATTTATAAGATGTTTCCTTCACACAAATAAGACAACATATTTTCATATGTGGGGAAGTCATTAATTATCTATATCAACATTGCATGGAGTGTGATGTCTCTTCTCGGTAATCATTTTCTAACTTCAATTTCATTTTCCTACAACCGCTTTAGGTAATCAATTAACGGTACTAAGTACAGATCAATGTTGTTCCCCTGTTGTTAAGGACCCGAAATTAATAAGAGTCAACATCAAGAACTTCAACTTCATGCACATTTTTGAGAGAGATTGTAGTTGATAAGTATTACGGGCCAAATGCTATGCCTACAACTCATGTCACCATGTGGTTTTATTCCATCAGTCAACAAAATGAAATGTAGATTTCTTGGTTTCACACTAAACTCAAGATAATCGGCACCAAAAGTCTTCTATTGTGGTGAATCCTTCAGATGTCAAAGCATACCATCTTCGACTCGTTCATCATGATACCAAATCAAATTCTTGGTATGCTCTGCATTTCCCAATAAATGCCTCAAACATGGTACCAGTGAAATGTGCCACAACACCTTTGTCGACACTCCTTTCTTACCATTAGATGGCTCTTTTTCTTTCTTTTGCCTTGACTCTTTACAAACCAGGCAATTATTCAAGTCCTCATGGTCCTTTCTCTAAAGGACACATTCATTTTTGCAAGCACGTACTTTCTCATACTCCATTTCCAAAGTGCTCAAAGTCTTCTTAGCCTCATACATACTAGTTGGTATTTTATTATCCTCTAATAGAAGCTCTTTTGGAAATTCTAAAAGATTTGTCAAATTAAACAAGAGTTTGTCCACCTGCCCGATGCCTTTAAATTCTATAATCTTACTAAAACGGACAATTTTGTGAATGTTGTACACCGTCAGCCACATGTGTCTTGATATCGTTCATCATTGTATCAAATAACTCCAGAAGGTGTAAAACTTGTTCTTCCAAATCATTTACGATGTTAAAAATATTGTCATCATCACCTATATTATCCTCAATGATAGGTTCCTTTCTTTTACTATTTGACGTTGGATTGAGAAAATACTCACCATGAAAATGCCATGTTGGGTAACTACAGATAGTTCCATGCTGAAATAAATGTCCTGCAACAATTTCAATTAAACGAGATCTATGATTTCTACAATGAACACAAGGATATAGAATGTTATCACCTTGTATACAAGGTTTGGCAAATAACAAAAATTCTTCCACACAATCTACAAATTGTTTAGTCAATATAGTACCCACATCCATTTCCTACCTACTTCACAATTTGCTCTAAACCAAAATATGAAATTTAATCAAGCCTTATAAAAGTATAGTCATGTAATTTTCAATTACAAACAATTTTACAAATTTAATACCAATTAATCTACCCATATAAATCATACCCATAAATCCAAATATAATTAATCATACCCAAATACTAACATACTTATTAATCCACAAATTAATCATACCTATAAATTTCAATATAACTAATCATACCCAAAAATCCACAAACTAAAAACTTAATTAATAATGTTAAAAATTATAAATATGTAAGTAAATACTTACGAAAAAAGAGACCAAGAGGAATAGAGATGAATAATGATGGTGAGCTATTTTTGAAGGTTTAAGCTGTATTTTGGAGGCTGTATGTTTGGATTCTGGTTCTATTTTGCGAGCCGTAGAGAAGATTTTAAGAACATCTTTCATGATGGCTTTTCCAAACACCGTCATGGAAAATGATAAAAAAAAATTACACCTTTCACGATGGTTTTTATAAGACACCGTCATGTAATGCATAACATTCCACGATGAATTTTATGAGAAACCGTAATGGAAGCCCTTTAAAATAAAATATATATATATATATATATATATATGAAATATCAAAAAGCGTTGTGTTATGTTGACATGCAATGACGGTTTTGAAAACCATTGTAGAACTCTAGATTCCACGACAGTATTTATATTTCTCATCTGTGTCGCATTTTTTTAACCCTCCTAATATTACGGTTAAAAAAGATATATCACTAAATAAGGTGTCATGTAACCCAAAATTTCTAGTAGTGAGGTGTTCGCAGTCTTAGCATGGGCAATTTGGAGGTACCGTAATGTTCTGGTTTATGAGAAGGAAACATTCTATGTTGTGGATGTTCTCAAATAGCATAGGGCTTTTTAGAAAACTTCAAGCTCGACTACAAAGTGTAGAACATGGGACCGCATGCGGAGAAGATAGAGACAGTTAAACAGTGTTGCCCTCCTTAAGGACATCTTAAGCTTAATGTTGATACCTCTGTTCAACATGGAACAAATTTTGCTGGGCTGGGAGCTATGGATTGGGACTCATCGGGGGTGTTTATTGCGGGTTTTTACAAGAAAGTGCATAGATGTTTCATGCCACATTGTGAAATGCTTGGTTATTGAGTTTTTATAAGAAAGTGCATGAATTTACTAGTATATATATTGGTTATAAAAATTACTAAATTTTAATAAAAATTTCATGAAAATAAATTCATCTTGGATCTATTTACTTTAATTATAAAGTAAATTTCAAATTTATTGCACTTACATGTATAGTAGTATCTGCAATTTATGCTTTAAATTTATCAAATTTGGTCATAGTTGAATCACAAATCACACATTTGATTTACTAGTTCGAATTGTGTTTAAACTTTTGAAAAGAAAAATATGAATTATGTAGTTTAAACAGTAATCTAAATTGGAATTTACATGAATAACTAAAGTGTCAATTGAACGGTAAATCCATTTTAAATTTATATTTAAATGAGTATTAATAACTCTAACTTGAAGCATGATAAGATTATTCAATTAAAGAGTGAACATGAATAAGTTTAAAAAAATAATTGAAAAATAATATGAAATAAGTGTTAAATTTTTAATACTAATATGTGGGAGTGAAATCACTATTTAATATTAGTTCAAAATGTTGAAATAGATAGAGTTTTGAATTCCAAGTTCGACAATTCAACCTAGTTTGAGCTACTTTGAATTAAATATTTCACCAAACCCAATTTAAACATGATGGTTATTCGCATTGAGCCGAACTGGATTTAACTAATGAAACAAACACCCCTAGAATATTTTTTTTTTTTAAATTAAAAATCTCAAATATCATATTTAATTATAATGTGAAGACAAATTTACCTAATAAATGTGAATCTACTATTTATTTTATTCTATTTTTTAAAAAACTGCCATTTAGTTTTATTCCACTGAAGAAAATTACTATTTACCATTCAATTAGAAGATACATCCCCGTAGGGTTTTTCATTGTGAGATATTGCTGTTTTCGCACTCAGATTTTATCAATTTTAAAAACATTCGAGTCAGATGATTTAACGCAATATTCAAGTTTTCATTTTTAAATGCGCGCATATAATATATACATATATAGATATATTGTAACCATGTAGTTAAAGAAAGGGTACTAACCAATCAAACCAAACCAAATCAATTTATATTTATATGTATTTTAAAAATTATATACATTATATTTTTACAAATATTTAATTATTTTATTACATATTATTTCATGTCATTTGGATTTAAATGTTTTACTTTCATTAAAAATGCTTACTTCTGTTCATTTTCAAACTTTTGAATGTCTAATTTAAAGTTATGAATCGGATACTTACATTGAAAAATGAAGAATTGTCCATCATAGATATTTGTTCTTGTTATAGTTAATTAAAGATTTATTAATATTAGTACAAATCAATTAGAAAATCCGAACTAAACCCATTGCAGTTGATTTGGAATGGATTTTGATCCTTTAGTTTGGATTGGATTTTGATCCTTTAAAAGGCTTTATTTGATTTAAAAATCTCCAAACCGACTTGCAATTAATTTCGTTTGATATGAAAGTTTCCAAACCAACTGGTTTCGTTTGTGACTTACCTCCGGTTGCCCATCCTTTACATATAGCTATTCCTTTGCTCCTAGTAACAAGGAAAAACGAGAGAGAGATATACCAAAAAGTCCAAACCTATATCCTGATTGAATGGGGGGCATGAATCGGCAAGACAGGAAGAAAGGGGGAAAAAATCTTCAGCAAATGTACAGTAAATTGAAACACAAAATCCATTTTATTAATCAACTGGTTTATTACACTAATTACCCCACCAAACACTTCAACATACTGCCTCTACCCTAATCTTTACCCCTAGGCACACAGACATTCTCAACAACAAATTTTAACAACATACATGATCATGTATTGAAAGATACTGCACCAAAATTCAAACCACTTTTTTTTTTCCTTCTTCCCTTTTTAACCCTAAGACGCATATAAATCCATGATGACTCAAACACAAACATATATATACAGAGATTATACACACATATATATATGCATATATATATTATCAAGGACTGTGGGTATGATGGCCTGGCAGCTTCTCCTTGATCTTGTCCACGACACTTTTCTTCTCCTTTTCGTGGTGTTCATAGTGGTGTTCTTGGCCAGTTGGGTCAGTGGCAGTCGTTGCAGTGGTTGTGGTGGTTATATTTGAGGACTGCACTTGCTCATTCTTGGGCTTTCCAATTCCAATTCCACTTGTCAGCTTCTCCTTTATTTATGTTCCCAATCCTTTCTTCTTCCTTCTGCCTCCTTGCCCATCATCCTCGGACTAAATCAAAACAATGCAAAATTAATGATTATGAAGCCATATATATGTTTTAAACTACTAGCTAGCTGGGATAGATGAAAATTGGACAATGCAGTTCTACTGCATGAACATGCACATGCATGCTAACCACACAAAAAAAAAAAAAAAGGAGAGAAAAACTAGACTAGAGTAGTGTTCGGCGATGTGAATTCTAACTGAGATCCAACTCAAATAATGTAACTCAAATAATGTAATAGGGTTTTTAAAAAATGAGTTAGAAATGAAGTTAGAATTAAGAGTATTATAGCAAACTTAAAGTACGGTAGCATGTAGGAGCCGAAAGGATACTATTACTTTATATTGTAATATAAGAGAGCTTTATATTATCTAAGTTAAGAAGTAACTAGTTAAAACAGAGTTTATCAAACATCCTACAAAGCTCTCTCATACTACGGTATGAATATGAATAAAAAATATATACAATGTAAAATTCTCATATTCTACGATACTTTTAGCACCATCCTTTTGGTTTTAAGTCTCAATTCTATATCCCTTCCCAAACACCCTATAAGCTGCTAGACTATTTAACCAATAAGTTATGCCTACAATTACGTTTGATTATGATAATAACATAACATGAGAAGCGTATAATTATATCTGTGATTAATTAGTATTAACCTACTTATACCGAGCTGGAGCTTGAGCTGCTAGACCGCCGAAGTTCGCCGCTCTCGCCTTCGCGCTGCTGCTCCTCTTCCCTCGGCTCCCGCAGCAGCTGCTGCTGCTGCTGCTGATCAACAGCTGTAGTGGTGGCTGCAGCTTCAGGCTCGGTTTTCGCTACTCCAGTGAGGTGCATGGGACTGCCGTGCTCGTCTGTCGACACGACCAGGTTGCCGTGCTCGTCCGTCAGTTGGATCGGGTTTCCGTACTCGTCCCGTAAATCCACCATTTCTTTTTTTTCTTCTGCTACGTTAAACGGCTTGCCCGGAAAAATATCGTACCCGCAATACTAACTCAGTTGAGGTCTTGGTTTTAGGGGCATTTGATCTTCAAAATGGAAAGCAAATGACGGTGGAGATAAGAGGGAGCGTTTCATGCACGTAACCATTTGCCCACACGTGTTATGGGCCTGTCAGGTTAAGCTATCGTGGGCATTACCACGTGCACAGCAAGAGTTCACACGTGTTGCCTTGTTGGATACATACATAACAAATGCTTTGTGATAATGATTGTAGTTTTTCTTCCAGAAGAATTTGATAAGCACGTCTCTTAGATTAGGGAAGAAAGAAAGAGAAAAAACAAAACAAAAATCAAGTATATATATTTTTGGGATCCTTTTCTACCCAATTTAATGGTTAGCCCCCATTGCCCGTTACGGAGGGTGTCCTTGAGAAAGCAGAGGTGGTGGATCACAAATTTACCAGTTAAAACTAAAAACACTCTCGAATTTAAACTAAAAACACTCTCGAATTTAAATACGACGAGAAAATATTATAACAAAGTTGATTTGAACCAAAATGGTAAAATTTGGTCCTAACTAAAAATGGCTCCGAACAAGGAACTTGGTTCTTAGGAAACTTATGGCTGTCGCGTTAGTCTTATCACTTGATAGCCTATCTTATCGCAAAACTTGAAGCTTTGAATTCTATGACATCCTTAATATTTTACTCGTTCAGTTTACAACCAAGTTCCGAAGTGGAAGAGGCAGATCTATTAACTGGTAATCAAGTTATATAAGCGCAGTGCGCGGTAAGAACCAATTGGCGGAAGACAACCTACCTGAAAAAGTAGGAAATACATACAGCTTGAGAATCTACTACAGGGGACTTTGATAGCTTTTGAGTTGCCACGCTGCTCACTAGAAGCAGAACAATTTCTCACTTCATTTAATAAATCATTAGTAAAAATACCCATGTAAGTAAAAAGGCACACCCTTCATATTTTTGGTCAAATTCAGGATATGTCAAGACATATATAGAGTTTCACTTTAACAAATTCATGTATGCATGAGCAGCAGAAAACAAATTGATATGTACAAACATGAATGAGATGACAAATCTCATCAGGCGGTTCCAAACTAGCGTTCCTTTTCTCCCCTACATAAAGAACTGTTTCTCCTATAGAGTCCTTTTTCTCTCTCTCTTTCTAATAACTTCTTACAGTGTTATCCCACAAAGCTAATTAATCTTGTTGAATTCTGAGAATTTGCAAGTAGATGTGAGCCTTTCATGCAATGCCCAGAAGAATAAGTGGTGTCCTGAATCCTTCAGTCAATCCATTTGTCCAACTGAGATTGCAGAAGAAGATCAATACTGGAAATCTTCATTGAATGTCAGCACGTTTCTTAACTGAAAACTTGATAACTCAGCCCCAAAGACATGAGCTCAGTTCCCAACACAGCAAGGGGAAAAATTTTTATGGCACCAGATACTGAATTTTGTTGTATTTATTAATTATCGCAAGCAACTTGAAAGAATCTCTACGGAGTCAACCGATGTAAGCAACATACATAAGGCAAAGAAGGATGCAAACCTCCCAAGAAAAGCTTTGAGAAAGCTCACATCTTGCTAGATTTTGTCCAGAAGAAACCCTTCTTTCTGGCAGCACGCTGATTATCTGACAAGGCTCGAGCACTCTTTGAGCCAAATGAGAAGTGCCTCTTCAAGAAAGGCGGCCTTCCTCCCGAGGAGCTTTTTATGCTGGAACTGGAGGCCATCTTAGGACCATTTCCTTGACTTCCACTACCCTTCAAGTGATCAAACACATCAGAATCGCCATCAAGGTCTACAACCTGGTTCTGCGATCTGATTCTTGCCTTCAAATCCATTTCAGCTTTTAGTGCCTTTTCAGATATCTTATGGGTCTGTTTCTCCCCAAAAGTACAAACCGGACAAGCGGGGTCATATTTGTTAATTTCAGGTGTCATGTTCTCCAAACACTCCGCGTGATAAACATGCCCACAGACTAGAACAGCAACAACAGAAAGTTCATTACAAGCAATGATCTTTTGGGTGCTCCAGAAAGATCTCTCAGTCAAAGGCCTTGAGCAAATCCCACATGTTTGCAAATCAACACAAGGGGAAGCCGACTTTCGGCTAGTGGCTCTGGTCTTCTTCTCACGGTTAAAGCCAAGGGACTCGCTGTCAAAAGACCAACTTTCTCTATTAGAATTAGCCATAAGTTCAGAAAATGCTTGCATAGACCAACCATCTGAAGACCCTCCACGGGAGCCCCTAGTTGATTCATTGCTCCATGAGGGAAGTGCTGCCCTTTCTTCGGAAACTGAGTAGCTATTTGGTGACTTGAATCCTGGGACGCGGGTGTCAGATACTTGCCTTGACAACTGATGTCCAGGAGAATGCCGAGGCCACCTCAATGCGGTCGAGCTGGCAGGAGGCACTTGACCTTGGGATGACAACGGGGAGTTAGGCAGGGATGAAGTAGATGGCAATGAAACCGATAACTTTGCAGGAGATGGATATGAGGCAGTCGGGGATTGTGTCGACTCCTTCGGCTACAATTGACCAACAATTGAACAACAAAATGTAAGAAAAGGAATGCATACAAGAAAAATATAAATCAAAGAGCCTCCACTTGTAGAACATGTACCTGTTCCAAACTTGCATCCATTGAAGCATTCCTTCTTATCGATCGATCTGCCACAAATACATATTCAAATTGTCAGGTACAAACACATCAGAGTGAGCAATTAACATGTGAAAAGTTGAAAACATGAAAACAGTAGTCCTATAAAGGCATCCAGTCAACAAGCCTCATTTTACTGCTATCCTCGTGACTGGAGAACTATTCATGTAAAAAAGACAATAGATATATAGTCACTCAAAAAAAAAAAAAAAAAAAAGAAGTATAGGGTCAAATTCTCTGTTTTAGTAAACCAACTGTCGTAAATACCAATTCTTAATTAAATAAAGCAAACACTGAAATGAACAAAAAAGTTTGTATTATGAGAGAGACCATAGGGCATCGTCACCGTGGACCTGGATATAAGAATCTCATCTTCACTGCGCGCTTACATGCTAACTAATGAAAAAAATGAATATCCAACGAAAGAAAAACTGATTTTGTAGGGAATGATTTGAAAATTGCAGCACCGAGTTCTTCCAAAATCTCTAGAGCTCGGTGCTGCAAAAAGTTTTCCGCAATGAACGCCCACAATAAACAAAAATATAGATCAAATTAAAGCAAAAATATATCTTCAAAATTTTGGTGCCTTCAAAATTATGACAAAATTTTGGTCTATAAAAAAATAAATACAGTTTTACACCAATTCTCTCATGCGGACAATCTACGAAGAAACAGGGGGAATTTCAACCTGTTAATGGCAACTATGTAACCACATAAATTTCCTCCCCTTCACCCTCAACAACCTAGAGCTTTTGGTAAGTCATTAGATAAAGGCTTCAACCAGCTTCAACACCCCTTGGAGCTTAAATAATTTATACTGCATCTGGATGCTGCCTTAGAGATTTTAATTTTTCAATGCCTAAAAGCACGCCACGTTAGGAACAACATGCCTCAGGGGAACAATGGACATCAAACTTCAAAGAAGATGCATAGAGCATAAGAATAATTTTTAAATCTCAATCTTATAAATTTAAAGGTCCAATTTGGATAAACAGAAGACAACTTCAACAGTTTCAGCTAGTATTTGTACATGACATCAATATCTAAAGAGAATGAGAGAAAAGAAAATAACACATTGAGGAAATGCCCAAATTGAAAGAGTAATAGTTTAATTAAACGGCTTGCATTCCTGAAATTACCTGATTGAGGAGTTCTCACATGCCCTGCAGCCCCCTCAGATAAAGGGGGCTTTTGTGATGTGCGTCTTTGAAAATGTTCTAAAGGACTTCCTTCCTCTGACACATATGCCGATTCACATTTAGTTTCAGATCCATCATTCCTACTGACTCCGTCAGAAAACCAACTCATGGAAGTCTCCTCACCGGCTACCCGCCCCCGATGATCCCATCGGAAGCTCCACGTTGGTGAATACCGAATATTCCGGTGCAAAATATCGCTATTTGACGCATTTGTTATCGTCTTCTCCCTAATGGCAACACAACAAGCAGCCCCCATGCTCAAAAATCGACCACAAGCAAACTTCTAATCATAAAATCTCAACTCTTAATGGCATTCCCCAAAGTTACGAACTCCACCCGTAATCTCAGCACAATCATCCAAAAAGCAGTTCCTCTGAAATAAAAATGACAACTTCTAATGCTCAAAATCTCTACCTCATAAGAACAAATGATATGGAAATAGGAATCAGCTTATTTAGCAAAAATTGCAAGTTGCAATACAACAAACTGAATTGCTCAAAACAAAAGATGCCCAATTCAAAATGAAGATGGAAAAACTTGAGATAAAAACGATAAAGTTCAAATGGTCAAGATCTCTACCTCCTAAACAGACAAATGATACGATGATAGGAATCAGATAATTAAACAAACATTGCAGTTTGCAACACAACAAAATGAATTTGCTCACAACAAAAAATAACAAATTGAAACAAGTTACGGGTCTCGATTCCCTTCCTATTTGCACTTGAATACAAGAGTCACAAGAACAGGGCAAGAAATTCCATGGTGAACACATATATTTCTGGTCAAATGCAGTTAAACTTTTCAATAATAGCAAACCCTTGCTTTGAAAACATTAAACACAAAAACAAAAGGAAAAAAACAATTCGCACTGCTTTCTTATTTCACACTTCTCTATAGTATCGACCAACCACCAAACAAGCTACTGAAGAAAAACCGACAACACAAAAAAAAAATAAAAGAAAAAAAACAAAAACAGAAGGAAAAGAAGAAGAATTTGTATGCAATTATAACAAGGACATGATTGAATCGATTCAACCTCCTACTAAGAAGAGTGAGACTATAAATCGAAAAGCAATACCCTAAAATTAGAAACTTAGAGACAGCGCAAAGGTCAAAGGAATACAGAGAGATCCTAAATCAATGCCCAGAAAACGGATTTCGCAGACCGAATGATTTCGAGAACTCAAAAAAAAATTACATATGCTAAGAATTATCAACGATAATCATTAAGAATACTATATTAACTAATTAATTAATTAAAAACAATAAAAAAAGTGTGAAAGTATTCTAATGATCACTTACCAGAATATCCTGGAAATCACGGGATAAGCCCTTCGAATAAAAACTCAGAAAACCCGGAGCTAGAGAGAGAGCATAAGTTTTTAGAGAGAGAGAGTCTCCTCTTTCGATTGCAGAGAGAGAGAGAGAGAGAGAGTGGAGTGAGGTCGTTTTTGACGGCTTTAACAACGCCGCGTGGCTACTGTTTACATGGTCGTACGACGCCGTTTTGAGTTGACGTCATTTTTGTCGTGGTGCGAATCTTTCGCCATGTAAAATCAAATCTATTTATTTCCGAGGCCCACAATAATTTCACGTAACTATGAATTATGGGTGTCCATATTTTTATAATTTTCTTCTTGTTGCCTTATTTTGTGATCAAAATGTAATTTTTTTCCCCTAAAATATGCATAAAAAAATATAATCTTCGCCTGTTTCTGTTTTCTCTCCGCGTATTTACTTATATATAAAATTTAACAAAGTGGAAAAAAACAAGGCTTTTTTTTTTTCTCAAGCACAAATCTATCATAATAATACCACAAGTATTTAATTATAACTAAATTTAATTTAAATACAATTTAAAGACTATAATGAAGCAACACTTAATAAGATATTCAAACTCATAAATAATTTAGTGCTTATTGTATTACTTACAACTTAAAAACATCTTTTAGGTCTTTTTTTTAAGAACACCTTTTTCGCCAAATTTTTTTTTTTTGGGATAAATTATTTTTAGTCCTTTTTTTTTTTTGAGAGAAATCTTTTTGGCCTAGTTGACAAATAGGAATGCTAGTAAGAAAATAACCAAGGAACGGGAGGGTCGGACTTGGAAATTGGAAGTTATTCATTATTCATTTATTTTTTGGAATGTATAAATAATAACCAAAAAAATTGCAATTTGGTAATTAATCGACTTTGGAACGCTTGTTGAAAAGGAAATGAGGTGGGGAGGTGAAAAAGCACACAGGAAGGAAAGTTAAAGGTAAACCGTTGGGTTTTGGCCATAATAATCGTAATAATTAATAAAAAAAATTAGGCTGGGTGACTATTTTAATTATCTTTTTAAAAATAAATGATCGTAACTTTTTTTCAAATTATGCCAATGGTCGTTTTTATCACTAATAAACGATCATTTATCTAATTTAAATTGTTACAATAATTTATTTTAAAAAGATTATTTACCTATATATCTCTTAATAAAATAGATATAAAAATTCTGAAAATTTAAAAAATAAATAAATAAATAAACTGCCGGTGGGGAATGCGAGAGAGTTTGCCTTCTCAGGTACGCGGAGTGCGCAGTACGCATTCCCTGCCCTTTTTCACGTCCGCACGAAAGCATCACCTTCTTAGTTTCATTATAAAGATTCTTCATCAACTGCTTAGTTCATTTAATAATGACGATAATCAGAATATTAAGAATAATATCATTAAGAGAACATAACGTGCCCCACTCCATCAACATATAATAATAATAATAATAATAATAATAACAACATCATTATTATGTACATTTTGATTTTGGTGATAAATAATATTTATATACATCACCACGGGTCATTGTGCATAATAATTGATTTTATGTTATTATTATTGTCTTTGAAAGACTTGGATGATTTTATGGTCACATAATTGATTTGTTGAAGAAAAAAGGTTTATAGGGTGGGGGAGCCTGACTTTTTTGTTAACAAGGCACTAGGCTAAAAAGTATTAATAGATTTTACTCCATACAGGCATAATTATATGTTTTTATTATTAAACTGAGACATAATGATATAAATTTTAAATTTTAATAGGTGCACAACTATAATTTTTCTTATAAAACAAATGAAAAATTAATATTTTTAAAAAATTTTAAGGCAAAAAATTAAAACTTCAAAAGTTGAGTGGAGGCACATGCCTCCACTTAAGAGTATGTAGCTGAGTTGCGGATAGGGTATTGGAAACTTCAGTTCTAACACATTAGTTACAACTGTAAATAATGTAAAGCTTATAGCAACTATAGTAAAAGCAAAAAATTACTGTAGTTTAAAGCTCTCAATATACAGTTTTTAAATTTAAAATGTCAGTTACAACTGAAATGTCAAATGGAAGCATAATAGAAGATCATCCCACGCAAATTTGTCTTTCTTTTTCAATGAGATGTAAAAACAGATTCTCTTTTCTTTTCTCTTCCTAGAAGTTCAAATCATAAATTATGAAAAATATATCAAGTTACATGAATTTTATATATATCCATGTTCTGGTTCAAATCACAAATTATGAAAAATATATATCAAGTTACATGAATTTTATATATATCCATATTTTTGTTAGGCACAATAAGTATTGATAAGAAGCTCAGGTTAACCACCTCCAATGTGAATGTCACGATGATTGTTATATTTATTATTAAATAGTGCAAAAATAACATATTTAATGTGTCATTTTATTTTGTGCTCAATCCATAATGTTGTTTCAAGTATATTTTTCTTTTATCATATTTATTAAACCTTAAAACTTGTAAAGTAAACTTTTAATAATAAAATGAACAAAAAGTGAGAATGTTGTAATTATTAAAGTAAAAAAGTCAATTTATCAATCAATAAAAATTAAATACCAAATTTGCTAACATATAGCACATTTAGCATTAATAATAACATTAAATTAGAGAGGGTTTTTTTTTTTTACATACTCACATACTAAGAAACCATTACCACATCAATTACTATTGCATTAAAGATGCTCTTAACTGTAAATTCACACCCTATTTTTCCTAATGCTATGGTATAAAGTTTAAATTATCCATTTCAAATTCAAAAATTCACAAAAAAAAAAAAAAAAACATTTGCATTTCTCCTTAGAAATCGTCTGTATAAATATATGTATCCGCAAAATTTATTCAATTTTATGCATGCTAAATGGCAAGTAGTTCACCCAACATTGTCCTTCGTTAGTTGAATTGTCGGTGTAATAGAATTTAACAACTATAAACAATTGTTCCATGTTCTTCTATATCTTTTTAGAATTGCAATTGCCAAAGGCAAACATCGATTAGGTATGAAAGAGTTGGACGGTGCAAATGTGTACAGCATAGCCACCTCTTGGACTTTGAGTTGTGCATGTAAATGACTTGTGTTTTTTTTTTTTTCTCTGTTTATAATGTTATATATTTATATATACACACATTATGCGGTATGGTTGATGCTTTGGTTGAACTTACCATTTTTTTTTTAAGAATTTGAACTTACTGTTTTGTTTGGTAACTTAGTTGAAATTTATTATTTCTAACCGTTATGCTATAAAACTCTCGCATGTTACAGTACAAAACAAAAATTTGTAACAATGTAAAGCTCTTTCATGCTACAATGTTTTAGTTCTAAAAGTGTGTTTAAAAAAAATATTAAAACTTGAGTTTTATATTGTAGCAAACTTTTATTTTTTCTATAGCATATGAGAATTTTATATTGTAACAGTTGAAATTTTTTAGTTTTAACGGATTTTTTAAACAAAGCCTAACATGTTTGAAGGCGCCAAAATAATAAGTACTGTCTCGCTTATGTCTTCTGCGACCCTTAAACAAGTATGAAATAATATTTAGTTTGGAGGAAAAATAAGGAGTGAAATGTCTTTTTGAGCTTGTGCAGGTGGGAATTAGATGTTAAGAGCTTAAAATTACTTTGTCAAGTGGTGGCGCGGATTTGGTTGACAAGATTTCTTGTCGCTCTGTAAATAAATTAAACGTCAACATCAATTTGGGATTAGGCTTGTGTGATTCATAATCAAAATCTGTCAATACTTAACTTCAAGTACAAGGAAGCTCCTTTTATACCGATAGTGATTATATATGCTCACATATATGATGCGTTGAATTCTACTACGGGACAAAAATATTACCTTATGTTACTTGTAAATCGTCAAAATTTGTTCAGTTTTTCCTCTCGTATTGGCATCTTAATTTTTAGGCAAATGTTCAAGAACACGTCTTTATAATTAGCTTTCTACAAGTAGTACGTGTAAATAGTGCATGTTTACACACACACACATGCATACATGGGTTATTGATACTATGGTCTTAACCTTTAAGGTCTCTTTTGCATTGTCTTATGAATTTTAAAATCACTACTCTATTATTTGAACTTTTAAAATTTTTCACTTTGCTTCTTGAATTTTGAAAATCATTATTTTGTTCTTGAACTTTCAAAACTTCTCACTTTGCCTCCTAAATTTCTGATTATTCACTCAAATAGAAAGAATTAAGCCTACGTGATTCATATATGGGTCACCTATAATGATAAAAATGACATATTTTTTTTATTTCTAATTTTGTTTTACGTTTACATTCTCACTTGATGTCTTTGTTTTTTATTTAAACTCTATTTAGAAAAAGTTTGCCTGCATATTTTTTCTCATTTTTAATGCATAACTCATTTATAATCAATATTGTTCGCCGATATCTGAATTTGAATACTAGAAACGATGAGTTACGCATTAAAGATGAGGACATATTGGCAAACAATATCGAAAAAAATATGCATACAAATCATTCTTAAAGGAGAGTAGATAAAAAAGAATAAATAAGAGTGTAAATATAAAACAAAACCTAAAAGTGATAAAATCTCATTTTTGCCCTTACAGATGAGCTATGTATGAATTGCATTGACTTAATTTATCTATTTGAATGAAAAATTGAAAAATAAGAGACAAAATAAGGAGCTTTGAAATAAAGACAAAATGGTGAATTTTAAAAGTCAGGAAGCAAAGTGAGGAGTTATGAAAATTTAGAGAATAAAATGGTAATTTTAAAGTTCAAGAGGCAAAGTTAGAGAAACCCTAAAGTTTAGGGGTCATTAATGTTAATAACCCTATTTATATATTAAATTTGTGCATTATTTAACTAATCCCATTTGCTTTTAATATGAAGTTATGACTACAATTCTCTATTACTTACCATGAAAGTACTTCTTTTAAATGCCGGAATCCTATTAACAATAAAATAAAATAAACAAATAACAATACTAAATGTAATTATTTGGCAGAATTAGTGGGATGCAAGAATTTGGCAACCGGGGGTACAAAGTTAAACTTGAATTTTAACTTTTGCTTAATTAACCGAAAAAAGTTGCTTCAATATGTGTTGAAGGTGAAGTTGTATACATATGTTTTGGATTATTTGGACCTTTGTTTTTGGATTATTATTATTATTATTTTTGTGTCATGTCTAAGAGAAAAAACTTATCTCATCTCTTGTATGCAGTCCAAGAATTTCTAAATTAGAAGGAAAAAACAGCATGCGTAATGCGTATGAATTATGTGGACCAATAAAATTAGGGTCAAAGTTTGCCCACAGGAAAATTTCCATGATGAGAGAGACAAAGAGCCATAATTCTACGGAAGGTGTGAACTAGAAATTTGGTGCTAAGTGAGCACAGAATAAGAAGATCAATTATTGGAACATGAAGTTGTACGATCTTTTGAATGGTTTGACATTTTGGAATCTCTAATAGGTCCAAATATATGCCGTCCATAATGGGGTTGAAATTCTTGATTCACAAAATATCCCTATTTTATTAGTGTCAAATAGGTTTTTTAGTGGCAAAAAAAAAAAAAAAGTGTAGTTATTTACCAGTACCTTTTTTATGTGAAAATATTAATTAAATTTTTTAAAAAATAAGTCACGTGGGTGTTTAAGAGAGTGGTTGGAAGTCTAGAGTTCAATTATAAAACATGTAAAGTTCTCAAATATAATAGTGTAAAACACAGTATCCTGCAGTATAAAGCTCTTACATGTTACAGTATGCAGTTTAAGCTATAGGTTTGAACTCTTCTTCTATGGTGTATTTAATTTTCAAACTCTCTAAAAGTGGAATTTCTTTAATTCACCCAATCATTCTATCCATTATTTACATGTCTTTTTTTAAAGAAAGTATATATGGGTATATTGGACTAATGGCCTTTCCAATCCTGAATCTATTTCTCTGCTTGATCTTTTCTTTGCAACGTAGATGTTGTGTTATAATAAGGGATCATATTAGACTAGACATGTTTAAACTTTCTTCCCCTCTCTCTAGAATTCGCATAAACCCCAATTCTAATGCTATATACATTTGACGAAGCCAGAATTAGAAGCAAAAAATTAAGACTGTAAATGAAACTTTTTAACATACTATGTAGAAAATTTAAAATAAGAAACTTTTAGGGGCAAATTGATAAAGTTTAGATCAAATTAGGGGTGTAAAAGAAAAGATTAAAACACTATGGGTGGTATAAGAAATAAAAAAATTTTAAGGGGGCTAAATATTAAACATAAGTTGGGTAAAACAACAATTTTAAAAACTAGATAAATTGGCCAACTAGGCGGGAGGGTAGGGGGATTAAGCTCCCCCTTGGGCCTTAATTGGCTTCATCGCTGGCGATATATGCTTGGTAAAGTGAAGAGTGAGGTGAAAGTACTGGGAGGGCTTTTAGAATTGAAAAGAGAATATTAGGTTGTTTGGTGGAGAGAAAATTGAGTGTGAACGAAGTCCAACATTCATGAGGCCTGTCATTTTGAATCCTTCAAAGAGAGAATGTTGCACAAAAAATAAGGGTAAGATAATTGTTTCACCCTTAATTACACCTTAGTCCACTAGGGAAAAAATTGAGTTCTAACAAAGACTAAAGTAATCACTATTGCTAGGAAAAAATGAAGGGAGGAGAAAATGAAGAGACAGAAAGATCCATGGGTCTCAACATTTTTTTGTCAATTATTCCTATTGAAAATAGGATTGACTGTATATTCTAGTCATAGAGCACGGCTTCATAAACAATATGATTTTCGCTATCTAAATAAAGTAGGTTTTATATGAAGAAGATTTGGCTCAACACGTTCTATTCGATATAAGTCAACACGTTCTATTCGATATAAGTAGGAGAATATCCCAATTGCCATCGTGATGACGACGACAATAACATTAATACTAATATTTTTTGCATTAATAATAATAATAATAATTATTCCACCACTACTCTCTCCTCTCTAACGTCCTTCTTCATAACCCTACCGCTCAAACGAGCAGCACCTCAATCTCTCGACAATTGTCCTCCTTTCTTTATGCCCTTGATGATTGTCATCCCTTTCTACACACATATATATTTCTCTTGTTTCTCCTCCGTGCCACATGTTGCCACTCCTGTAAACGTACTACGCCTTTCCTTCAATTACTTCTCAAGATTGGAAACTTCATTAAGAAAACTATTTTTTAGGAACATATTTGGGAAAGTTGATTTTTATTTATAGGAGTATTTAACAATAGTCTGGATTTAATTGTATTTGATTTCAATTTTTTAGGTATATCTTGATTTTTAAAAGATTTGATAGCCTTGCTCTAGGGTAACTTACTTGATTTTATTATTGAAATTTGTATCTATAAAGAGATTATCGATAATGATTTTTACTAGTGATTTTTCTTTCCTCTTGTTTCATGGAGGTTGACATATTGTCGAACAATATTAAATCTGTGTGCTCTCTTTTTTTTTATATATATTTTTGATATGTAGTTGTGAACAATTCATTTTCTTTTTTTTGTTTTTTCTCTAAACGGTAAACAAAGTGACCTATATAGTACTTTACAAAGAGTTTGAGAGAAAATAAACTAATGAGAAAAATATCTCAGCCGCCTTTCATTGATAGTACGTCTAATATATATACAGCTTACATAATGCCCATAATAAGAAAATAATCCATGCAAAGAAGAAGACACTAATTGGTGTTGACAACCATGGAAAGAATAAAATCTATAAATGTGACACCTAAGAATTTTTAGTACATTAAATATGTAATAATTAAGAATTATGTTAAGTAAATTATATACAAATTTTGTGAGCCAAAACTTTATGCTCAAAAATTTGTTAAATATTTTAAGAACATAAATAGTGTCACAAAGATCATCATTTGAATTTAAATTTTATGACAAATTCCATAATGGTGAAAATGAGATTTTAAGGTTAAATATCATGCCATAGTCTTAAATAAGAAAAAAATGATATGAAAATAAGCCAAAAGCTTAATTGTTGTAGAAAATGTAGCATCAAATTTTAAAATGAAAATACAGTAAAAGAAAAATACTTAATGAAAATATAGAAATTATACAATATAAGAGTTAAGCAATGTAGAAATTATACAGTATAAGAATAATACCGTATAAGAATTATATTGATAAAGTTATACAATATAAAAGTTGGACTGATAAAGTAATGCAGTATATGAATTACATTGCATAAAATTAAGCAGTATAAGAATTATACTATATAAACTTAAGCAGTATGAAAATTATAATGTAAAGATGATGTGGAAGCTCGTATACCATAAAACATAGTATGGGAAGGAATATTGGCAGTCTGGAAAATACACCAACAATATAAGAAATATGCTATCAGTATAAATTTAGACGGTTAAAAAGTTGACGTGGGACCCACCTAGGTGCCACCTTTAAGGTGGAAAAATTACCACCAATCTCTCCATAAAGGACCTATTTCTAACCACCAAAGTGATGCAATTTTTAATTGCAAATAAAGTCTTTAAGGTGATGACCAAGCTAGGTAAAAGCCTTGGTTGGAAAATATCTTTTTTCTTCCTCATTTTGCTCCATGAAAAAAAACATGCAACCCATTTCTTCCATACATGAAAACCGGTTCTAGCACCTCTTATGCCTCTCAGTATTTTTCAAAAATACAACTTCCAATCAAGTTTAGAAGCAAGTTCAAGCTTTAGTGAGCAAAGATTAGCACTTTTCAGAGGTAAAATCTACATGTGGGTTTTGGTGTTTTTCTTAAGTTTTGATGGGTTTTAATGAGGAATTTTGTTATGATTTATGTCAAAGGAAGTTAACCAAGCTCAAGCATACAAGTGTGGGAACAAAGGGCTTGAAAGATCCTTTAGTAAAGTCCTAATCGTAGACTTGAAATTTTGTGTTTTATGAGCTTTTCTTATGCTTGTATAAAATATGGACTATAGCATATAATATAAACACTATGGCATGTTTAGCATAAATGTTATGTTGATAATGATGGAATTGAAGTATTTTAAACAATAGAGGTTTTAGGCAAAAATAAGAACGTTTGTTGAACTTTGCCAAAAATACAAAGTTTAACTAGTTTTCAAAGAAATGAGTTTTTGAGGCTCTTAGAAGCTAAATTATTTTTTGAGCACAACATAAGATTAATTAAAATATCAAACCGGACAACTTTCATTAAGAAATTCCACTCGAATTCCAATCGAAAAATGATAATTTCGGTTTTTCCCACTTGAAACGCCATGAAAATTAGTGTTTTTGAGAAAAGTTAAAACACAAAGTTGTAGATCTTGTTGAAACTATTTGGTATCACAGACGGTTTGCGAAAATTCTACATCGATTTTAAGTTATGAATTTTATGAGATTCAATCACGAAATTTCAAAACAATAAAATAAGGAAAATGTTTTGAAATTGTTTGAGCTAGACCAAGAAGCTTTTGTAAGTGTTTATCCATGTGAGAAACTAGACTTTTTGATATAAGATAGGTATTTTTGGTTCCACGGGCAAAAATATCAAGATTTTGTATTCTGGGCCAAAACTATAAAACCAAGTGGAATTGTTTTTTCTATATGCAAAGTTGGTGTTAATTACACAACTATGGCATCAAGTAATCTTATGTTTTAAAGCTCAAAAGAATTTGTGAACTTTGTAAGAAAAGCATGTTAAAGGCAAAATCGTCGATTTTTATATTACGGTTCAAAACCGTAAAGTTTTGATGAAATGGATTTTTTAGTGTCTCTTTCACTTTACCCTATGAACTTTCAAATCACCACTCTATCTTCTGAACTTTCAAAACTCTTCACTTTGCTCATTGAATTTTAAAAATCACTATTTTGCTCTTGAACTTTCAAAACTTCTTACTTTGCCTCTTAAATTTCTGATTTTTTGTTCAAATATATGGAATTTACCACGTGATTCGCACATTGGTCACCTGTAATAACAAAAATAAGATTTTTTTTCATTTTTAAGTTTTTTTTTAGTTTACACTCTCACTTTACGCCTTTGTTTTTATCTAAACTCTTATTGAGGAAGGGTTCACCTGTAAATTTTTTCTCATTTTAATACGTAACTCATTTAATAAATCAATATTATTTGCCAATATCTGAATTTGAATACTAAAGAAGATAAGTTATACATTAGATAGGGAGATATCGGCAAACAACATTGAAAAATGTGTACACATACCATTATTGAATGAGAGCAGATAAAAAAAGGTCAAATAAGAGTGTAAATTTGAAACAAAGTCTCAAAGTGATAAAAACTCATTTTTATGCTTACAGATGACCCATGTATGAATTACACCGGCTTAATTTGTCTATTTGAATGGAAAATTGAAAGATATGAGACAAAATAAGGTGCTTTGAAATAAAGGTAAAATAGTAAATTTTAAAATTCAAGCAAAGTGAAGGGTTATAAAAGTTCATGGGATAAAATGGTGGTTATAAAGTTCATGGGGCAAAGTTAAGGAAACCTTAAAATTTAGGGGTTATTAATGTTAATAACCCTATTTATATATTAAATTTATTCATTATTTAACTGATCCCATTTGATTTTAATATGATGGTGAGGCTACTATTCTCTAATACTTACCATGAAAGTCCCTTCTTTTAAATGCCGTAATCCTATTAACAATAAAATAAAATAAAAAAATAACAATACTAAATGTAATTATTTGGCAGAATTATTGGGATGCAAG